>OVBI01003343.1:0-13116 GCA_900406495.1 Sisymbrium altissimum
AATACACGTCAGCGATTTCTTACGTGGCGCATATTTTTTGCTTACGTGGCTGTGGCTCTCTTGTAATTACGTTTTTTGTTACAACATAAAACAAGGGCACGCTGGGTATTACAATGCATTAAAAGCAATTCAGTAATTTTCAAAAGTTTTATATGGTTCTAGTCTTTTCTCCTAAATTCCAAGGTATTTAAGCCAACTTCCCTTAATCTAAATCTATCTATGTTTTCTATAATCTATCTATTGTATGTTGAAATATGATCTTCTAGTTTTTTTAAAAGTTGTCCTAGTTGTTCGAATTTGATCTTGTAGTTGTTCGTATATGTTGTACTAGTTGTTTAAACTTGTCATCTAGTTGTTCTTATAAGTTGTCATAATTGTTCGAAAATTCTCACCAAATTGTTCTTATAAGTTGTCTAAGTTGTTCAAAAATTCTCACCTAGTTGTTCTTATAAGTTGTCTAAGTTGTTTAAAAATTCTCACCTAGTTGTTCTTATAAGTTGTCCAAGTTGTTCTTATAAGTTGTCCAAGTTGTTCTTATATGTTGTCCTACTTGTTCAAAAATTCTCACCTAGTTGTTCTTATAAGTTGTCCAAGTTGTTCTTATAAGTTGTCCTAGTTGTTCTCAGTTGTCCTATACTTAAAAAAACATCGAATCCAAATCCAAATCTTACCACCAACATCTAAAGTGCATAAATATTATCCATACTACCATATAGAACCACCAACATTGTACCATAAATATCTGGAATGCAACCAAAAAGCTTAACCAAACTAACAAAATACAACACTAGCAATCAATCCACTTCATTCTCACCTTCTTATTCTTCTCCCCAGGTGTATACTTTGACGTTTGCTTCCTTTCCTTGCACGCTTCACCCGATTTTTTATTATTAAGCCACTGTCAACATTCTTCTCTTTCTTCGACTTCTCTTTCCCCTTTTTCTCACCCGCTTCGTCACTTTCTTGCTCCTTTGCTTTCTCACTTTCTCTATCAGTTTCTTGCTCCTTCTCTTTCTCCTTCTCCTTCTCCTTCTCCTTCCCACTTTCTTTCTCGCCTTCTGTCTCACTTTCTTTCTCGTCTTCGTTCTCCTTCTCTGTCTAACTTTCTTTCTCGCATTCGTTCTCTTTCTCTGTCTGACTTTCTTTCTCGCCTTCGTTCTCCTTCTCTTTCTCACTTTCTTTCTCACCTTCACCTTCTGCCTCAGTTACTTCTTCAATACTTCAACACGATGGGTTTCCAACGTACATGTCTCCACCCATTCATGCATAAAAAACACTAGGCATTACTATATCACCAGGCATAGCCTCTCGAATACATTTCACTGACGCTTCTATTTCCATCACTCTCCCACCTAATTCCACCACTTTCACATTTACTCCATTGCAAATTGCCCCCATTTCCTGAAACCCTTTCTCAATAACTTCCTTTAATTCCTCCTTCATTGCGACACTAGATGCATTGAACTCCAATACTTTCTGAACATTCTCTTGGGCAGTGATAACTGGAGTAGGGTTCTTCCGAGATTCAACATCCTCCTCGAACATATATTTCCACCATATATTTTTCCTCTCTTCGAGTAGAGGTTTTCTCCAACTTTAAAAAATTGGATCAATATACCCTATCCCATCATCAACACCGTCCTCTATGATGCACACTAAAAGACTTCTCTCCTCTGACTCTGGTTCCAAGATACCACTGATATCCTGTAATATAAATCGATTCACCATAAATAACATAATCAATCATTTTCAGTTACTTCTTCTAACTTTAAAAAATCTTACCTTTGTACTCCCAAGCGCTTCATTTATGTCATCTAATGGAAAACCTTTCATACATTCTTTCTTAAACTTCCGCTTGCACATCCTTGGACACTCCTTATTTTCAGGTACACCTACTCGAAATTTCCGCCTAAGCTCTGGAATACACTCAAATGCCATAATCTGCACATCGAGTTATAACTTATCAATGCTCACTTCATCTAACTACAACTTTAATCTTTCAAAATTCACATAGCATTACCTCTAGAGGAACAATGAATCCAGGAAATGCAGTTTGCGCCGCTGGTTTCACAAACCCTTTCATTTACTTCATCACGCTCCGGATCCCTTCCATACAGTCCTCGAATGTATAACGAGCCCAAGAAAAGTTTTCAAATGCTTTCAAATCACTCACAACTCTTAGAAGAAAAGTATCTACGATTCCATCACCCTTAGTCTTTACTTTCACTATCTTGAATAAGAAATACAAGATAACCAACTTATTCCTCGTTAGAGAGCTCTTGCTTTTCATTTTAGCTTCTCCTCCACTTCTTTTATATCTATTCCTTTACTTTTTCCAAACACCTTCTCTACAAACTTTAAATTCCTTAATTCTCTCCAGTTGCTGGGATAATCATGGCACGCTAATCCACTTAACAGGGCATGCTCTCTCAACGAATACCTAATAGGCACTCCATTCACCACAAACCAGCACTCTCTTTCCATTGGCGTTTGCGCTGTACGAAGTAGAAGCATCCAAAACCCTTGATTCATGTGGTTTTCTCGTTATGCATGTGAAATATATGTTTAAATTGAGAATGGTTTCTGAACCATTCTAATTCTTCCCGAAATTCTGATATCTTCTTCGCTGTCTCACCCACAACACACCTACTTCCTATCTTACAGCTCTTCGTGTATTCAGATGGAGGGAAGAACATACTCTCTGNAGCTGTGGTTGGGAACCAACTCCCTCTTCATCATCTGTATCCTACCAATTCAAATTCTTATCTTCCATTAGTTGTTCCACTTATCCTAAGTTGCGCCAAATCTACTAAATAATATAGTTGTACTATATGTTCCGGTTGTACATAATAATATATTATACCTGCTCTGTCTCACGTCCTTCACCATCTGCTTCTTCTTTATCTCCTTCCTCTCCTGCTTCCCATTCCTCTGCTTCTTCTTCATCTCCTTCCTCCTCTTCTTCTTCTTCATCTCCTTCCTCCTCTTCTTCTTCTTCATCTCCTTCCTCCTCTTCTTCTTCTTCATCTCCTTCCTCCTCTTCCTCATCTCCCTCATTTTCTTCTTCATCTGCTTCCTCGTTTTGTTGTACAGCATCTTTTTGATTCACATTCTCATTTTCCTCTTCATTCACGGCGCCTACTTCATCTTCACGGCGCCTACTTCATCTTCACGGCTGGCCATTACTGAAAAATTCGACCAACTCACCCAATCAAACCAATTGGAAATCAGAAATCAATCGAGGCTTATATCCATTTCATAACTGAATTCATCATCAATTCAAAAATATAGGACAGAAAATCAAACTTACCGGCTTCGTCGGAGACACTCAATAACTCGACGGCAAACAAGGATTGTTTTTCTCTTCGTCGTTGGCAGTCTTCCTCGTTTTCTCGAGGACAGTTCGGTTTTTTTTTAGTAAGCGAGGGTTTTTCCTTTTTTCCCAATTCAAAATGGCAAGATATTTTGAGTAAATCAGGTCGGAGGAGTTGGATCAACTCAATTGGATCTGGTTTTGGGTCTTCTTTTCGGATCTTTGTGGCAGGATATGTAATTTTTGTTTCTATCCTTGGTTTTATCGACATTTCTATATTTTTTTGCTCTAAAAATAAATCATTACCAAATTAGAAAACATTACAGTGGCATGGCATGCCTGATTTTTTTTAAGGCAAGTTGTGGCATTTGAGCCATTGTTCCTCTTTAAATGCACATTGATTCCGTTTTGTTTTTACTACTTCAGGTTCTCTCGTTAAGGTTACAGCAGCAGATTTCTCAGACACCCAAACCCTCTTTCTTTTCCCCTCACCGGACAAAGATTTCGATTCTTCTGCTCCGACCAGACTTCTGTAAGGTAATATTGTTGTCTTTGGCTGCTTGTTAGTTGCATTCTCTCTGAAAGTTTTATTTTGCCCCCTCTTTTGATTCCATTTGCTTTATTCTTCTCATGACAGGACACGTGGGGTCTCTTGAGTCCAGCCTACAGGATCAATTCATCAGACTTAGATGGTTTTATTGTAAAGTTCAAGGCTTTGAGAAAAAGCGTTTATCTTTTCTGGTTGCTAGAATATTTATCTCTCTTTTGTAAAGTTCAAGGCTTTCTGTGTTTATTTCTCTGCAGGATACATACGAACGCTCTTTTTATCGCTTACCTTTCAAAAGTTTAGTTTATGTAATACTGTGTTTCTCTCGCAGTATTTATGTTCTTGTCTTGACCTATGTAGATAACACTACCAAATGACACGCAAGAACTAAGAAAGGCAAGTAGGGATACCGCAGCGCTCTATCTAGCATGTGGTGTAGACATTTCTAAGGTTCGTTTTCGATTTAACTCTTTATGTGATATGTGATATGCAATAACCAATCAAAGAGCGATATTGTTGGCTTTGGTATTTGTGCAATCTCACGTCCGTGCTCATGTGGATTTAATGTGGCTTTTGAGTTCATCCACACCGATTGGTTGGTTACAGAAAATGACTCAGTTCAAAGAGAAATCACGCAAGGAGGTGCGTATATGTTTTGTATTCTCATGTGATTCAAATACATATAAGGGAAGATTTGCCTATGTATCAAATCCCACTTTGGTGTTCATAAAAGGCATAACATTTCTGAGGTTTGATATTGATCTCTTGATGTTACTAGTGAGATAACATATGTAATCTTTTTACTTAATTAGGCATCAGAACGGCATAGCCAACTTAGTCTTTCTGCTGCATGAACCTAAAATTATTATGTTGATTCTGTACTGATTCCATTTTGGTAATTGGTTTTTGGCAGGGGGGTGAGAATGCTTCTGTCTCTTTGTTAACTTATCCAGTTCTAATGGCTGCTGATATCCTCTTGTATAAGGTGATGCTTTAGAAGAGTCAAGTGTCATCTGAAATTTGTGTAAATGAAGAAGGAACACTAATAAATTACCAAACTTATATTAGCTTCTAACCGTCTTTGTCCTCTTAAAGAAGTGCATGTAGATAACTGATTTGCATGTAAGATGACCCTTTCCCTGAATTGCGTGATTTTTATTCTCTGCAACATGCCTCTGCAGTCGGTTTTGTCCCTGTCGGTGAGGACCAGAAGCAGCACCTAGAACTTGCCCGCGACCTGGCACAACGTGTCAATACTTTATATGGTGGAAGGAAATGGAAGAAGCTTTGTATAAACGTGTGCCGGGTGATTAACATATTCTTGTAGAATTCTGTGTGGTTGTATGTGAAGTTTGTCTGCTACTAAATCCATTTCTCATCCCTCCTCTCCAAAATTGTGTAGTTGATTGCGGATAAGATAAAACGGTGCAAAACAGACTCATGTGAAGGGTTGGTGCTAATTATGTCGCCAAAACTTTCCATGCAGTGTACAAGTTTGTTTTCTCTTTCTTGTTACCAATTTAGCTTTAAAATTGAGAAAGATCCTGCTTCCAGTTGTTCCAACAGCCTTGAATTTGACAATGCCGAGAGACCTGAATGTAACAATCTCCTCTTTATATCAGATTGTTTCAGGCAAGACAAAAGAGTATGAAGAAACAATTAATGGGTTTGACTCTTTAAAAATTTGGGTCACATATGTATGCCATTTCACATTTTACTTACTCTTTTGGTCATAAAAATCACTTTTAACCCGGGAACATTTTAAATCTTTGCAGGAAGTGGAGGAATGCAAAAGATATGAGCTGGGGCATATTTAAGCCTCTCCTAGCGGATGCTGTGATCGAGCATCTGAGTCCAATCCAGGTCTGCAAAGTCAAAACTCAAAACTTCTAACTCAATACCTTCCTTCAAGTTTGTACCATTTCATCTCATATATCATGAAATGAAAAATCGAGGGGTTAGATTAGGCATTCATACGCGTAATGTGTTATTTGATTCGTGTATGTTTTCGTGTGCAGGTCCGTTATCAGGAGATAACAGCGGAGCCAGCGTATTTGGACAAAGTTTTGTCAGACAGAGCCACGGAGATAGCAGAAGTCACAGTTCACAATTAATTTGAAACAAGCTATGGGATTCTATATATGAGGAATAGTGCAAAACTGCCAATATAAGTTCGAAGTTACAATTTGTGAATGATTCTTGATTCTTGAATTAGTGCAGTCAAATGAATATTCTTTGCGATAACAGTGTTGTCACAAGTTGTGTACTATTGTAATTTGTTTCAGAATCTTTATCAAAGTAAGAATTCGTTTCTTACGTGAGTATTCAATTCATAGACACAATCACTTGCATAAACCAGGGAAAAGACATCACTTTAGGTGCGTTTACGCCAAAAGCTGTCGTCCAAAGCAAATGGTGTACTGTGTACAAGAATAGTTCGCCAAGAGACCTCTGTAAGGAAGCTTTCGACGCAAAACTTCGGATTCATGGGTCTACTGTATAAAGAACATAATCTATTTTGATTAGAAGACCACCTAACTACATGAACCAATAAAAGCAAAACAATTAATTCCAAAATAAGAATAAGTTACGCTCTGAATGCTGCAGGAGCATATTTTGGCTAATTACCCTTATCATGAAATTTGATTCATTGGGCTTAGAAGTGAATGTTGTGTATTGATTTAGTTTAACGAACTGAAAATAGTGCCCAGAGTCAATCCATTCGCAACATCTTTGAAAGTTGTTTTGCAAAGGGTGTGGCTCTGAATTAACAGGTCGTACCAATACAGAGAAAAACATAGACAGTTTAGATAAGAAACACACCAAGATAAACTGAAAACAATAGCATAAGTTAAGACCATAATAAACCAAAGCACAAACAAAACTAAACTATTGGAATATATATAACTAGGTTGCGTTCTCAGCAAGCTTCTTGTCTAATTGGTTTGGTTGCTTTATTTTCCTCGTCGAGATTATAAGCTTGGATTACAGGAAGGCTATAAGAAATATAAGTTGATATGTTAGTTTCGTTAATTGATTAATCTTTTCAATATAGTAAATACAGTTTTTATCTTTTCAAATTCAGAACATTACCTCTCTAATGCTTTTTGGTGTTTCTGCGTTTGTTTCGGCCAGAAGGTTTCATGAACCACTCTGGTTTGTGGGAGATCAGCATGTATCCAATCGTCAATCCAAAGATAATACCAGGTCCGAATCCTATTGCAGCTGCTACCCAACTGAACACCTCTTCGTTTTCTTCCTCCGGTTTAGGTGTTTCATACTGTTGTGGTGCATACTTGTGGATATCTTTGCAATCTTCATCAAGAGACGGGCCAAAAAGTCCAGAGTTGTCCCTGAAAGAAGAGCAATTCTGTCTTCGGAACTGCGTGCCTCCGGGTACTAGGCCTACAAGGTGATTGTGAGAGAAATTCATGTACGCAAGATACGAGAGGTTCCCTAACTCTTGTGGGATCTCTCCGGAAAGCTTGTTTTGGGAAACGTCCAGTGACTCGAGAGCTGTCAAGTTTCCCATAGATGATGGAATGTCACCGGTAAAAGCGTTGTCTGATAAGTTGAGCACATGAAGCTGTTTTAATATACCGATGGACCTTGGAATCTCTCCTTCAAGCTTGTTTTCTGAGAAGTCGAGTGCTGTGTAGATTTTTAAAATACGTTCCAGCTCCATCTCTGTACCTTTATTCATCAAAACCATTGAATCATGGTAATAGCCAAAAGTATCTCCCATGTACTTTTCTTCGAATCGTTCTTCGTTAGCCTTAACTGATGACATAGCACTCCAGCTCGCAAAGTAATTTGATGGCAAAGATCCTTTAAAGTGATTATCCGATAAGTTGATGATTCTCAACGTACGAAACGAGGCTTGATGTATCGGTCCGTGAAATGCATTTGAGCGTAACACAAGAACTTGAAGATGTTTTAGGGAACTCAACCAGAAGGGAAAGGTGTCGGTGATTCTGTTGCTTTCCACATTCAAAACTTCAAGAGTAGAGTAATGGATCAAAGATCTTGGAAGCTTTCCCATCAGTTGGTTATGGCCAACATCAAGCGACCTTAGACTTTCAAAGGTGTTATTTGGAAGAACTCCATCAAGATGATTCTGACGAAGGTTTAGGAATGAAAGATTACTCTTGATATTTCCCATACAACGAGGGATTGAACCACTGAGGTTATTGTTAGATAAATCAAGAGTGATTAGAGAGCGCATAGCGCATATGAAAGAGGGAATCTTGCCCGTGAAATTGTTATTGTAGCCAAGCAAGTACTGCATAGGTGGCTTGGTGAAAGAGGACAGTCCAAGTTTCGTTGATCTTTCGAAACCAATAAAATTGTTGTTCGAAAGATCCACAAAATTCAAATTTGGTAGCGTCCATAGCCAGCTAGGTACGTGACCTTTGATTTTGTTGTTGGAAATGTCTAGGTTTGTCAATTTGTGTTGGGTTCTTAAAAGCACAGGAAACTCAGTGATACCACATTCTGACAAGTACAAGTCAGTTATTAATTGTGAATGATAACCTACAACTAAACTTTTGTTTGTGGTTGAAACATGGTTCCCTGAGAGATCCAACAAATAGATTGACTTGAGATGCGAGTGAAAGACTGAATTCAAGTCAATGGTAGTGGTGGTGTTTAAATGGGATAGGTTAAGAAGTTGGAGCGACTTAAGATTCGAGAAGATACTAAAGTCAACTGGACCTTGAGTGTTGAAATGGGAAAGGTCAAGGTCTTGAAGGTTTACTAACTTGGAAATGGATTTTGGAATTGGTCCTATAAAGTTGTTATTGCCAAGATCTAACAATGTTAGCTGAGATGGTGAAGATATATTCCCAAACTCAAGAGTGCCGTTGAATTGGTTATCTCTTAAGTCAATAGATGTCAAAGAAGGAATGGTGAAGAGAGAAGAAGGGAGATTTCCAGTGAAATAGTTGTCCCATGCCTCAAAAGACTCTAAGTTGGAGAGTGCACTCATGTTAGAAGGAATTGGGCCAGCAAACTGATTGTGAGAGAGGGATAATTCTGAGAGTTTTTCCATATTGAGTAGGGAAATACAGAACTCACCACAAAAATTATTGGAATTAAGATTCAAGAGGGTCAACTGGTTCATACTGCCAAAAGATGGCATCTCACCAGTGAAATCATTACCAAAAAGGTAGAGAATAGAAAGATGTGAAAGATTACCAATTGAAGAAGTAATCGAACCACTAAAATAATTTTTTGAAAGGTCCAGAATGGTAAGATGAGAAAAATTTCCAATAGAAGGTGTGATTTGACCACTAAAATAATTATATGAAAGGTCGAGAGTGATTAGGCTATTAACCTTAAAAAGACTGCTATTGGAATGTAACCGACCATGGAGGCAGCTGCGACTAAGATCTAGCTCAATCACTTTCCAAGACTTGGCATCACACGTGACACCATCCCAGTAGCAACAATCACTATTCTTCTCCCATGACTCCGTTTTCAGAAGAATGCCGTCAGAACAAGGCTTTTTAATCTCAAATTCATTTTTGAACTCAAGAAGTGCATCCCTTTGTTTGGGATGACACAAATGTCTACCAGAAGATGCAAACACGTCAACGAAGTTGTAAATGAATAAGAAAAGAAAAGAAAGAGTAATAGGAATGATACTTCTTGAGTTCCAAAAGCCTATCATTCTTTCGTTATGCTAGTTTAACTTTCCTGAATTTTAACGATGAAAAAGCAGAAATGGAAACTTGAGATGGTAACATGGTTTCATGACCATATATTTATATACATAGGAATAAATAATACTGCAGAAAGATAAATCCAATCAGCTTGACTCACCAACTTGTCTTTATATCAAGTCTTCCTGACGTTCGACAAAGAGGGTGAAAAGTCTGTGTTGATTTGTCCGTTTCTATACATTTTTGGTTATACTACTGGAAAGTTCATATGAACCTTGTCTATACCAAATTATAAGCTCACATATTCCACAAACGGAAGAATAACAAAAAAGTGAAGAATACAACAATTACAATTAGAAACATCAATTCAACTTTATCAAAATTAGGAGGAAGAATTAGTCTAATAAATAAATAAATTTCCACAACTCTTCGTTTTCTTGAGCTCAAAGAAGAGCATATGTTTTGCAAAATCACTAATAGAGTACAAACTTACAAGTGATTTGTCACACCAAATTATAAAAGCGAGCATTAAGTCTTTCTCTTTCATAGAGTTTGATGCTACAAGCAAAAATTGGAAAATAAGAGACTTTGTCAGAGTTTTCACATTCACATATTGGGTACCATTTTCAAAATGTAGCAGTACTCTCCACTAAGAACTACCTTCCGTAATTTTTGGTACATGAATGTCTTCGTCTTCTTGTAACTATCAGTCTATCACTTTCGTACGTTACTTTATTTGCCGACGTCTCTCTTTGCTGGGCCTAAAGGTTAAGTGGTTTCACTTGAATTTGATCAGCCCATTTATCGGCCCAATTCGGAGTGAGTGCAGATAATTAACGATCCTGCTAATTCTTCTTTTTCATCCTCTCCAACGTTTTCAATTCTCTGATTGAGGGGAGGGCTTTTCTTCTTCGCAGATTTGTTTTGTTGAATTAAAAGTTAATAAGGATGAGAGAAATTTAACCCTACGATGGAAACGAGTCAAGTGACTCAATTTCTAGAAAGCAAAATGGGATACGAGTAAATGATCATTTTTAATTGAATTAATACTACTAGTTAATTACCGACCCTAGGCTATGGAATTTCATCCCAAATTTTTATTTAGTACCGCAGATCCAGACCTAACTAATTGTCAAAGAATTAGGGATAACTGGGATTTTTTTGGTATTTTTATATACAAAATTATCTGAATTATCCAATATTTTTTTTTATAAATTATCCGATATTGTTATCCAAATTACCCAAACATAAAAAAAAATGAAACCAAACCAAAACTAAACCGGATCCGAAAAGTTTTTGGATATTAATCAGTTCTTAAATTAATTATCAGAACCGAACCAAAAATCGAAAGAACCGAACCAAAACCGAACCAAATTTTGTGAAAAACCGAATGGTTCATAAATCTCTAAATATGAAATACCCGAAAACCGAAAAAAAAAACAAACCAAACAGCGCCATTTACCCGAAGTACCTGGCCTAGTCATTTTTTGTTCCTTCACAATTTCATCCATTTCACAAATAATTTTCATGCTTTTGCATTAATATGATAGATCTATGATGTAAAATCAGTTTCAAACTTGAAATGTACAAAAAATGAAGTTTTATGAAATTTGTCGATTAAGTGACCTAATAACCAAAAATCGCGATGGCTTTCACCCGCCAAGCGTTTAATCGCTAATTAAACGATCGAGGCGGCCGCAGTTGGAACAAAGATTTATAATATAGTTTAGTATTGACCAAAAATAAAATAAAATGAATATAGTTCAGTAAATTTGATATAATTCATATTTTGATATTATATCATAAACTTATAACTATAAAAATTTGCATATATTTATACAACAATTCGAATTAAGAAATCATCTATTGATACACTAACTCAAATTTAATGGATATGGGTAGAAGTAGTGGGATTCCAACTTTATCACTTCGGCTGCTAAGATCAAAATACTCCAAAACCATCCAGAATCTCCAATAAAGTCAAAAGTATACATAAACCTGTAAAAGACTCGAAACGACTCGAAAATTACTATTAAGACTCTAAAAACACAACTTATATTGTGGTTAAAAACCGTAACGGCGCCAAAAGTTGATCTGCTCAAATTTACCCTATAGCTACTCTCCAATCTAAAGAGATCGATGAAGTATTTATGGGTCGAATTTCACAGAGATTCAGTTGTTCACACAATAGACTATTTGTTTTCGAATTAAGTTAAACCAAATAGATGTAAATAAAATGCAGCAAATGAATATTAAAGAGTTTGTAAGTTTGGATGATGAAAAGTTAGACTTAGGGAAATTCTTTCAGTAAATCAGAATTGTGAATCAAACAGAATGTTAATGGTTTATTTAAGCACTGTTCTTGAACTCGAAACACAACAATCAAACTAATCAACTTTCGTCGCAGAGATTTCTATGTCTAACAACCTATAAAACCAAATTCCTTTGCGAATTCTAAAGTCTAAACATGCAATGAACTCAGGTTCGATAAGTTCACAAAATCCTAAATCAAATATCTTTGCAATTAGGTATTTTGCTCCTCTAAGATTTGTTCATGAAATCAATAACACTTTCATGTATATTAACTAACCTAAGATCTGAATTTCAGGTAATCAATCTAGAAAAGGTATTAAAATCAATCCAGAGGAGGAATCTATAAGATTACCCTAACAATTAAATCTAATTCAACAATTCATCAAAACCTAGAAATCCCTAAATCTAACAAGTAGATTACTCAGACATGGTTGATGAAAACATAATCATAGACTGAATAATTTGCATTAAGAAATCAATAGAAGAAATAAGGGAGTTCAAAATCTTCTCTCGCTAACGAGGTGAGTTCAGATTTTTCTCTCCAAAAGCTCTCTACCAATCTCTCTCAAGTCTCAAAGATAGATAATAAGATAAGTCTAAAAACAATGACTTGTAAAAGCTAATAATAGTCTAAAACACAAAAAAGACTTGTTTTGTAAATATCCAAATCTTCTGGGCAATTTCCTTTTTCTCCAATAATTAGTGATTACGTCTGGTGTCGATCGCCACCCAGGGGTGGTGTTGATCGACACCCATCTTGTTTGTGGATTCCAACTTTATCACTTTGGCTGCTCATGTCAAAATGCCCCAAAACCATCCAGAATCTCCAATAAAGTCCAAAGTGTACCTAAACCTGTAAAAGACTCGAAACGACTCGAAAAAATACTATTAAGACTCTAAAAACACAACTTATACTGTGGTTAAACTGTGGTTAAAAACCGTAAAAACCACAGTATATCAACTCCCTCAGACTTACCTTTTGCTTGCCCTCAAGTAAAATAGAAGACTAAACCTGTGGAAGAGGTTTGAAAACAATAGGAACTCACCAACTCTTTAGAACACCAAACCAACCAAAACTTTTGTAAGCCACATCAAACAACACCAACTTTAGATAGAACATCAACTACTTCCCCCCAGACTTATCAACCATCCCGAATTCCAATTCACAATCAATAAGAGATCTAAATTCACCATCATTGATTATAAAGCATGCAGTCTCATCGAGGGAGTATCGATCAAAGGACACATGGACTCTTACATGTTCAAGTTCTGATTATGAG
>OVBI01003344.1:0-13091 GCA_900406495.1 Sisymbrium altissimum
CCTCATTCTTTTTTTTTGCCTTACGTCTCTACAAAGCTGAGCACGGCACTGCGCAAGAGGTTGCTTGGGTAGCAGCATAAGAGGCTGCTTGGGTAGCAGCATATGAGGCTGGTTGGGTAGTAGCAGAAGAGATTACCCGTCAGATTGGTTGTCAGCCAACTGTTTGTCAGGGAAACCTAGTTAATAGGAATGCACAACCATCACCGCCACATGTCCTATAGGGAGAGAGGCCCACGTTTTAAGATTTTATGAGACATGTAGGAAATAGGTTTGGATAAGTTCAATGGATCAGTATATGCTGCCGCCACAGACAGTTAGAGGAGGATGCTAGACCCTAACCTAGATTGTATGAAGTGTTTAGCAGAGTTCCACTTGGATTTAGTGGGAGAGAGTTGTCGAGAATAGTCACGGCCATTATGAGTTGACATAGAATATTTTCAGAGGGAGTTCGTCACAAAATTCTATTCCATAGGAAACCAGGCAAACCAATGAAAATGCTTTTGAGCACCTATCTTGGGACACTATGTCTGTCAACGAGTACGAGCGTGAATTCAGTCGTTTGTTCAGATTTTCTAGGATTATCATAAACAAGGAGGACATGATCAAGAGGTTCGTGGATGGTATGCTAATGGATATTCGTAATCGATGTGTCGTGCAAGACTGCACCACCTTCATCGATTTGGTTGAGAATGTTTCTATTCAGGACGAGGCAGTGATCACAGAGGAAAATAAACACTTCAAGGTGAATCAGTCAAAACTTGAAAGGATTTTTATCGGGATAGAAGAGGAACTACCGAATTATTTTAGTTGTCACCGCCATCATTTTGTAGATTGTGTAGAGTGTTTTCATGTGGACGGTTAGTCCTTGTCGCAAGTAACTGTTAGTATAAATCATTGGATGCACCGTTTGTCAGCCAGGTTGTAGTACCAGCAGTTAGACCAAGAGGTTGTTTCAGTTATGGTCCGCATGGTCACATATCCAGAGATTGCCAACAGAGGATTTAAGGGTTACTTCCACCACCATCTAAGCTACAAGCCATTGCAGCGAATATTTATTGTTCGAGACCACGAGGGGGCTCATATTGTTGTTTTTGAGGTTGTTAATTTGAGTGGTTGTATTTGAGTATATTGCTTTTTTGGAAACCATCGCTAATTAGTACGTGTGTTTGATCGGTTATCGTTCGGGGTGGGGCAACTTATACCCTATTGGGTAGTGGAGTTATTCATAAAATTGTAAACCGGGTCTAATCAAGTATTGGATATTTCAGGGTATATTGGAGTTAAAGACGAAGTAGATTTAGACAGTCGGTGTAGTAGGTTTTATTCAATCATTCATCGGATGTACTAGTCGTACTCGGAAAAGTGAGCTCATCGAAAACTTCACAGAGATGGAGGTAAACCACTACATGGTGATTTAAAGGTTGTAATCAGCCACGTGAGTCAGAAATTAAATTCAGGGATGAATTCCTTATAATAGATGGGAAAGTTGTAACGACTCTAAATCCACTTCCTTTACCCCATTAAAAATTTTCTTTCCCTTAGCCCATTCAAAGCCCATCTTTGTTTGTGTGTATGCACGCAGAGAGAGAGAGAGAGAGAGAGAGAGAGAGAGAGAGAGAGAGAGAGAGAGAGAGAGAGGTGTGTGCTATTGTGATATCATGGGTTTTCATTGTCCCTTTTGTCGTTGTCTTTCTACTCCGCCTCCATTATCAGGAATGATCGTTCTCAACTGAAAAGCTTTGCTGTGACGTCTCCTCCAACCTCCATCATTCCCTCCATTGGATTGATCATCATCGGAGTAGCTCACCTTCATTAGTAGAGTCCCCGAGTGCCTCAGCTGTCAAGCTCCAAGCCAAGATCACGATCTTATACTCTTTTCTTTTGGAGCAAGTCACCTCTTCTCCACCGTCTCTAATCTCAACATCACTATGTTCTCTTCCCTGCCGGCTGCGTCACACACATTCACCTCACCTCCGAACGTGCCGTCAATCCCATGACCGGAGCTCCGATTGTCAACGTCCACATCAACTAGTTGCACGATCCACTGGTTATTTTAGTTTAGGTTTAATTAGTTTAATTTAAATTTAGTTATATTATATTAATAAACAGTTTATTTTAATTGATTTTAGTTTTGTTCAGTTTGAGTTAGTTTAGGAATTTGGGTCTGATTTAGCTAACCGTGTTGGTTTAGTTAAGTGGATCTGTTTTCGGTAACCGGGTTGGGTCGGTTATCGGGTCTGCATTCTGTTCGGGTCTGTCTAGTTTGACTGATTTGACCGTTGACTATTGACTTTCACCATTTGACCTATTATCCATTTTTCGTCTTTTGAAAACTGTTTTCACTCAGTTTTTTGTGCTGATTTCATATTTAACATATTTTAAGTAACCGGAGTTTAGAAGCCATAGTAATCTCCGTTTTGCTAAGATGAATAGTATTCCACAATAGCTGTACTTTTGTCTAGAATTTCTTATATATAATATAGTACGAAATGTGATCTGTTTTCTCTAATTGAGTCTAGTAGTGTTGTTACTTAAATTAGACTTAAAGACTATATATATGTGATCAACCCAATTGATTATGGAAGTTAAATGGTAAATATTTGTTATATATATATATATATATATATATATATGTGCATATATAAATTATATAAATAGTTGAGTATTTTAGATACTAGAAAGGCGCGGAGACCGGGAGGAGTTTGGTATTAGTGCAGGCAGAAGTTCTATACTAGAAAATATAGGCAAGAGTTCTGTATGTTTGACTTGCGATGCTTATGTGTGGGGATGCGAGCAACCTGAGTCGATCAATTACTCGGTACCTCAAGATCGATAAAACGTCTTTATACAGTTCATTTAGACACGATTCTATCTGAGTGAATCCTCGGTGAAGGTCTGGGCAATCATTTATTCGTCACGTCGGGCCAGCTGATTATTATACTAAAGTGTTTTAGGTGTCATACTTTCTCATGTTTAGTCTTTGGGTGAGAAGGGTTACAGCAAACGGGGTAGACAAATCCATTCTATTCTTAGTGTGGACAACAAACCGCTGTAAACTAACTCTAATTGTATGTAAAAGCGATTCATAGTTGGTCTGTTGCGGTTCTCCTTTTATTTTCTTTAGACCGCATCACACCAAATTATATTAGATGAATGGTAAATAAAAAGCGGTTTAATCCGCAGACAAAATTTTCCGCCTCAATCGCTGCAACCATTCGAACCCTTTAGTTCGTGTTTCAAGTGCTATAACCGAAACTGAGTTTTGTGAGTTTTAGCATATCGGACTTCACTGAGTGACTCCCTTATTATTCACTCATCTTCCTTATCCTTTCCACGTTAAACTGACTGGTAGATACACATTCATTTGGCCGTGTACTTATGAACATTTTCATGATTTTCGAATTTTTATTTAAAACATTTGATTTACATTTTTATTTAAGTTATTGGATTTATTTAAGTTATTGAATTTATTGGTTATTTAATTAATAAAATGAAAGTTTATTATTTGGAGTTACTTGAAATAGAATTTACGGTTCATGGCACGATATTCTCGGGTAAGGATGAAACGGATGTTACAGAAACATTATAGGTAAAATGATAAACATTTTCTAACGAAACATTATAGGTAATCATATATATGAAAATTTACTATTATTTGTTTGTCCTAAGTTGATGTAGAAATTTTTTTATACCTACAGTTATATTACTTTTAGAATTCTAATTATAATAATATAAAAATTATAAGATGTAGTCAGATTTAGTTATTATTTTATTTTTAAATTCTTATCAAAATTAGAATTTTTACTATTAAAATCGTGCATGTGCTAAAACTATTTGAAATTATCACATTTTTAAAAGGATATGTCATAAATTTCTCTCAAAATGAATGTGATGATAATATATAAGCAAATCACTTCTCAAATAATTTCTAGAAAATTTACTTTGTACATAATACAATCCCATTTAACATGTAAGAATCTTAAAAATGTAATACAAATGTTTTATTATATACTTACGTCATTATAATAAAGTAACAAATATAAAACATAGTAAATTAACATAAATGTAACAATACATAGTTATATATATAACTTAATGA
The DNA here is from genome assembly GCA_900406495.1 of Sisymbrium altissimum. Lineage (NCBI taxonomy): Eukaryota > Viridiplantae > Streptophyta > Magnoliopsida > Brassicales > Brassicaceae > Sisymbrium > Sisymbrium altissimum. Next base: position 4,100 of record OVBI01003344.1, read on the forward strand.
AAATCATTCAGGTCATAATAGGAAGGAAATCAATTTTTTTGTCTAATAAATTTCTTTGGTGTTATTTTTTTTTCTACAAAATATGTTATTTCACATATGAGTTAAAAAAAATTACAAAGTTAGAATAGAAGACATTACAAAGCCACTTTGGTGTTGGTGGGTACATAATTGCATTAAAAAGGAAGAAATTTTAAAAAGGGTTAATTAAACCTATATCAACGGATGATCCATAAACGAAGAAATTTTTTTTTAACCAATGGTGTTTAGTTTGACGGTAATTTACGTGGATATTGTAGGCGAAAATATCTCTATAGAGTCGAAGTAGATATTACGAAAATTTCCACCAGCGGGTGTTAAATGTGTTGTTTGCTGTGTCAATAGCATAACAAAAATCATGATAACATTGATAACGAGATAACAATGATTACATGTTAATAATGATACCTTGTTAATAATTATGTGTTAATTCAGTTATATAGACTGTTACCGTGCTAACATTGATAACAAAGTAACAATAATAACATGCTAACAATAATATTGTTTTATATTTATGTGTTAATTAAGTTATTTTATCATACATGCATTACATTAACATAACTAAATATGCTATATAGAATGTTATCGTGTTAACATAGATAACAAGTTAACAATGATAGCATGATAACAATTATAATATACTATTATATCATTCGTTATTTATAATAACATAATTATCAATGTTATGATAAGATTTACCGTGATAACATTGATAGCATACTAACAAAATAGTTATAACATGTTAATAATTATATATTTTTTCTTCTCTTTCACTCTCTTTCTCTATATTTCTATCTCTTTCTCGTTTTCTACGTGCTTTCTTTTCTTCTTACTCCAATAAATCTCTTCTTCTCTCTCTTTCCCTCCCTCTCTCTTTCTCCCTTTTTTTCTCCTTTTCTCTTTGCCGAGAAAGTAATGACACCAAAAATAAGTATCAGTAAAATTAAGACTAAAAAAGTAATTGATTATAAAATATATGTATCAGAAAAAAAACACTCTCTTTTCATTTAATTTTCATATTATTAGTTGATAAAGAGTGCAATTTCTCTTTAAAAAACCTTGTCTTGCAAGTAGATGAGCTGATTCATTGTTGAGCATGACCAAGTTAATTATCTATTCGCACTTTACAATCTCCCTCGAATACAACATCAGTCACACCCCTCGACCATGGTTGTTGCATTTTCCTTCTGCCTCCAATGCTGGTGACGAGGTTTCAATTTGTGCTGCTCCCCAAAACATAGCTGTACCATTATTAATGCGACATACACATCCTGCAGTTGTTTGTCTTGTTATCTCATCAAAACCTGCGTCAAAGTTGCACTTGATAATGTTTGGTGGTGCTCTCTTCCATTGACTGGCTTTTGGTTGGTGAGGTTTTCTCTAATTACTTCCAGGATTCATCATAATATTGGTTATGATGTTTATTGCATTTAGCCATTCATTAATGTCTGCACTAGCAGATTTGACGATTTCTTTTGACATTATATTTTTCTTCTTTTCAATACTTTTTTTTGTTCAATTCCAAATTAATAGGTATATATTTTCTAATATTTTAATAAACAGAGGGTTTAATAACAATACTATAATTAAGGAAAATTAAACTAAAGTGTTTTTGTTTGGCATCTCAAAACTAAAATAATAAAGTAACAAATATAAATATAGGAAAACAACATAAATGTAATAATACATGCTTATATATATAATTTAAGGAAAATCATTTATGTTACAATAGTTATGTCATAGTTTTTTATAGGTCATGTCATATTTTAATTATATCATCTCATATTTTCTTTGAAGAAAATGAATGTGATTAAGATATTTCAACAAGTTAGATAGTAAATATAGATTAGGGGATGACTGAGAATGATTGATAGTGTTGGAGATAACTGCACCAGACAACAATTGCATAATAGCAAAATAACAAGATCCAATATCTGGTCCGAACACGGAAAATACAGTTGAAAGGGTAAAAAACCGACTGTTGCGTCAACATTATTATTATATAAATTGAACCGAAAGCATATTTAAACCGGTATTGACCGGTCTCGTATACAAGTTGAACCAGAAGCTGATTTTCTAATGTGACTAAAATCCTTTAGACTGTAATTTTAATTAGGGGCAATCTCTCAAATGACCTATTTTAAGATATTAATCCCAAAAGTAAACATTTCCGAAGGAAACTGCGAAAAATGACCCCATAAAGTTGGGAAACAGTTTATGTAACTTTTTTTTTAATATAATAACATGATTGCCATTTTGATTTATTCACAAAGTTCGATAATGAAATTGTGTGTTCACGAATATCATGTGCTGTATTTTTATTGGCTACTGAGTTTTTTGAATTTTATTTTTACATCTCAATTATTTGAGGTCAATTATTTTATAATAAAATATTTTTTTAATTATAATTTTTATACAAAAATTCATCATTTTTTATACCTTATAAATTGAGACTTTTTTAATTTGATTTGGATATAAAAAATCATAATTCGAAAATGTTGATTATAATGAGTTTGTTTAATAAAATTTCAACATTTTCAAATTATAATTTTTTTTTTAAATTCAAATCAAATGAAACAAGTCTCTATTTATAGAGTATAAAAAATTATGAATTTTTATATCAAAATTACAATTAAAAAAAGTAATTTACTATAAAATAATTGATCTTAAAGAATTGAGATGTAAAATAAAATACCAAAAATTCCAACAGCCAATAAAAATGAAACACATGGTGTTGGTGGGTCCACAGTTTTTTTTTTCAACATGTTAAATAAATGGTTGAATCCATCAAGATCTATTAATTGTCTATTTTTATTTTATCAATGTTTACGAATAATCTGCCTATTGCCAGCTTCTGACTTTATTAAGGCTTGCGATGATCTGCCTATTGTCTGCTTCTGACTTTATCAAGGCTTGCGAATGATCTGCCTATTGACTGCTTTTAACTTTATCAAGGCTTGCGAATTATCTGCCTATTGTCTGCTTCTAACTTTATCAAGGCTTGCGAATGATCTGCCTATTGTCTGTTTTTACTTTATCAAGACTTGTGAATGATCTGCCTATTGTTTGACGTGGATTCACAAATCTCTAGTGGATTCAACCATATTTATTCAACATTTTCAATAATGAAATTGTGGACCCACCAACACCATGTGCTGTATTTCTATTGGCTGCTGAGTTTTTTTGGATTTTATTTTTACATCTCAATTCTTCAAGGTCAATTATTTTATAGTAAAATATTTTTTTTAATTATATTTTTTATACAAACATTCATCATTTTTTATACCTTATAAATTGAGACTTCCTTATTTGATTTGGATATAAAAAAGAAACATAATTCGAAAATGTTGATTATAATGATTTTGTTTGATAAAGTTCAACATTTCGAAGTACGATTTTTTTTTATATTCAAATCAAATGAAACAAGTCTCTATTTATAGAGTATAAAAAATGATTATCTGCATATTGTCTGCTTCTAACTTTATCAAGGCTTGCGAATGATCTGCCTATTGTCTGTTTTTACTTTATCAAGACTTGTGAATGATCTGCCTATTGTTTGACGTGGATTCACAAATCTCTAGTGGATTCAACCATATTTATTCAACATTTTCAATAATGAAATTGTGGACCCACCAACACCATGTGCTGTATTTCTATTGGCTGCTGAGTTTTTTGGATTTTATTTTTACATCTCAATTTTTCAATGTCAATTATTTTATAGTAAAATATTTTTTTTAATTATAATTTTTATACAAACATTCATCATTTTTTATACCTTATAAATTGAGACTTCCTTATTTGATTTGGATATAAAAAAGAAACATAATTCGAAAATGTTGATTATAATGATTTTGTTTGATAAAGTTCAACATTTCGAAGTACGATTTTTTTTTATATTCAAATCAAATGAAACAAGTCTCTATTTATAGAGTATAAAAAATGATTATCTGCATATTGTCTGCTTCTAACTTTATCAAGGCTTGCGAATGATCTGCCTATTGTCTGTTTTTACTTTATCAAGACTTGTGAATGATCTGCCTATTGTTTGACGTGGATTCACAAATCTCTAGTGGATTCAACCATATTTATTCAACATTTTCAATAATGAAATTGTGGACCCACCAACACCATGTGCTGTATTTCTATTGGCTGCTGAGTTTTTTGGATTTTATTTTTACATCTCAATTTTTCAATGTCAATTATTTTATAGTAAAATATTTTTTTTAATTATAATTTTTATACAAACATTCATCATTTTTTATACCTTATAAATTGAGACTTCCTTATTTGATTTGGATATAAAAAAGAAACATAATTCGAAAATGTTGATTATAATGATTTTGTTTGATAAAGTTCAACATTTTCGAAGTACGATTTTTTTTATATTCAAATCAAATGAAACAAGTCTCTATTTATAAAGTATAAAAAATGATGAATTTTTGTATAAAAATATTATTAAAAATGTATTTTACTATAAAATAATTTATCTTAAATAATTGTGATCTTAAAGAATTTTCCGTCGAAATATCAAACTGAAAAAAAAATGGTGACTGCTTTAGATGGATCCTACCTCAATTCTCTTTCTTTGTATTTTTTTATTTTTCTAAAACAGTGTATACTTGGTAATACTAGTAAAACAAGAGAGTAGTTGTACTGATAAAAATTGATAACTAAATAATATATATATTTTATTTTATATTTATAAAATCAAAAATATTAATTGGCGTTTAAACACCAAAATAAAGTGTTGTAAATATGTATTTAAAAAAACGAAATTATGTTTTATTTATTTGTTATAAACGAATCTACACAGTGTATTCTTTATAGTTTCAAGGTCACTTTGTAAATAATAACTAACTTATGATGAAAAATTGTAAAAATCTAGTTTCAGAATATATTAATACATAAAACATTCGGAATATTATGTTACTTGACTTAAATCAACTGTAAAACTACAAAACATATTATAATGTTATGTAGAACTAATTAAAATGAAAAATATCCAAAATAAAACTATTTGCAGCTCTAGTATAACTATTTTTTAAGGAAAACTATGCGTAAATTTGGCGGAGCACATATGAGTAAAAAAAGGCGCACATGAGTTTTTGGTGGGTTCCATCTCAATTTGTTTTTCTCTTAATATTTTAAATAGGTCCAGCCAAAAATTCGAGTTTTTCCAAGATAAAAACATAAGCAACGTAGTTTTACTTAGTAATTCAAATTTTTTCAGATAAAAAAAATAAAACTAACATAGTTTTATCTAGTAGTTTATTGTATTTTTCTTATTTTTAAAAATATTTAATAACCCATATCTACTGTTAATCTGTGCTTATATCTGCTGTTAATCTGCTTAGTTCTGCAAGTTATAAGGGTAATGCTGGTATTTAGAAAATATGAGGTTATATTTTGTATTTTCCTTTGGAGAGGATCTCTTTTGGGATTAACATCTCAAAAGGGGTCATTTTTGGGTATTTCTTCTTTTAATTATCTATAGTTTTTAAAGGTAAAAAACAAAAACAAAGTCTCATTCCAATTCAAACCACAATAATCTCTAACGGATTAATACTTATGGGGGGGGGGGGTTTTTGGGANATTTGAGAGAATTTGTGTTTTTAAGAATCCAAAGAGGTTTTAACAAATCTGGGTTTGATTTGGGATTTGATTTAAAAATTCAAGAATTTTTTTAAAAACCTGAGATTTGATTTTTTTTTTTTTTTTTTGCAACAATAGAACAACATATCGAAAAAGATCTAAAAACGCTCATTTATCTAACTTGGTGGAAACGAAGCAGCATGAAAACAAATTAAGTGATTTTATTGATGATTTGATTTATAAAATTTACTAGTGATTTAATAATATTTAAATTAAGATAATTAAAAATCTGAAAAATTTATTTGGTTTTTATTTTCTTATTCAACTAAAATGTAAAAGAATTGAAATTTGAATATATTTGATTTTTTTTTTTGGATTTTCAACTTTTAAAAATTATTAAAGTAATATTTTTTTTTTGTTAAATTCTGTATTTTTTTAAAATTAAAAGTTTTAAATTTTAAATTTTTAATGAATATATTTTTTTTTTTCATTACACGAGTTTTGATTTGATTTTTTTGAAATTGAAACTAAAAAGGTAAAACAAATCTTCAAATATCGAGGTGGTATTTGTATTAATTATTTTTTAACAATAAACTGTCTATGAAATCTCTTCAAATCTTATCTGGTGGGTTTTATTGATGAAATCATAAATTTTCAATAATTTGGAATTTGAAAAAATTTGTATAAATTATTAATCCAATAAAAGAGGATTTTAATGAATTTATACAAATGTCAAATCCAATAAGGGAGGATTTATAAAAATTCTGAAATTCTCTCAAATTTCTAATCCAATAAATCCTCCTAAAGGTATTTGAATGCAAATCTACTGTCTTAATGACTACAAATGTTTCTCTCTTGTATTTTTCCGATTCACTCTGTCTCCCTCGTAACTATGGAATTCCCCGATCTCAATTACTTTCTCCAATTCGGTTAATTCCAATAATATTAATTGAGTGAGAAACGATTTAGTTTGGTATCATTAAAGGGCTTTTTCGAATTTTTTTCATGTTCAAAGTGTGTGGCAATCCAAAAGTGCATCATTCGTTACTTTTTGAGTTTAAAGTGCTCTAGTATGTAAACGACTCAATTCATTATCGTAACTGTTAGTATACTCTTCACGTCGTCACTTTTTCTCAATTATGATAGCGTATTTATTTGAGAAGTTTCGCTGTTTAATCTTGTTAATTGCTATTTATGTGTGCTTTGAAAACTTTGTTAATATTTTCTGTTTGATGATTTTGAAAACTTGGTTACGTCTCGGGTTTATTGCTATCTTATTATTTGATAAAATTGTTTCTTTGATTTGATGAATTGTTTCTTTAATTATATATATATTCCTAGCAATTTAGAACTACTTTTGATGACTTTCATGTAAAACTTTCTGATGTGTTTTGATTTCATACCGATATTTGTTGTGATGTTGGTTTATCTTGTGGTTGAGTTCCTTAATTATCAAATTTCAGTGTTTGAAAGAAAACCAAAACTAGTGTGAACTCTAAATTTGTTACGATGGTTTCTTTTCTCTTGTTTTCTGTAGATTAAGGATAAAACAAGAGTAATACTTGGGTTAATCCCTACGACTGAACCTTTCATATTCACTCCTTATATAATATCCAATCAAAATTTTTTATCTAATAATGAATAGAAATAAATAAAAAATATATAGATATTATTAAACTCTAAATCATAAAGCAAATATTCTAAACTCTAAATCCTAAATCCAAAATCCTAAAATCAATATCCTAAAATCCTAAACCCTAACCTCAAAACTCAAAACCCTAATCATTAAACTTTAAAATTATAAACCCAAAATCCAAAACCATAAACCCTAAACACTAAACTCTAAACCCAAACCTCTAAACTCTAAACCCTAAACCCTAAACCCTAAACCCAAACTCTAAACACTAAACTCTAAACCCTGAACCCAAACTCTAAATCCAAAATTCTAAATCATAAACCAAAAACTCGAAATTCTAAACCCTAAACCCTAAAACCCTAAACTCTAAACCCTAAACCAAACTCTAAACCATAAACTTAAACTCTAAACCATAAACTTAAACTCTAAACCATAAACTTAAAATCTAAACCTAAACTCTAAACCCTAAACCCAAAATCATAAAATCTATGATTATTATTTTTAGATTTTTTTTGATGCATTTAATAATATTAATTTTAATTTTTTATAATATTATGTGGTAGATTTTGATTGGATAAAATAGAAGGGGTGAATTAAAAGGTTCACCCCTAGGGGGGAACCTAAGAATTTTCCATAAAACAAAGGGAAGTTGGCTTAAGTACCGTGAAATTTAGGTGAAAAGACTAGAACCATATAAAACTTTTGAAAATTACAAGATTGCTTATAATATATTTTAATCCCCAGCGTGCCCTTGTGTTACGTTGTAACAAAAAACGTAATTACAAGAAAGCCATAGATACGTAAGCAAAAAACTTGCACCACGTAGGAAATCACTGACGTGTATTAATTAACTCAGCCAGCTTAAACTGTGGCTGAGTTATGGTTACGGTGTGACTGACTTAAAAAATGCGGCTGACTTATGAGATAACGGAACATAACTCAGCCGTTTGTTACGGCTGAGTTATAAAAATCTCTTTGGCTTATGATAGATTGGTTGACTTACGATAATAAGTCAGACATCAGTACCAGCTGAGATATGAGATAACTGCTGAGTTATGAGATAACGGCTGAGTTATGAGATAACGGCTGAGTTATGAGATAACGGCTGGGTTATTATATAAAACGGCTGAGTTATATGTTATGATGGCTGAGTTACGAGCACAGGTTACGGCTGACTTATACAACGGCTGAATGATTTGTCGAAATTTGGCTGAGTTGTAGATAAGAGACGGCTGAGTTTTTTTTCCGACTGAGTTATGTTCTTCGGCTGGCTGAGTTATGCAGTTAGATACGACTGAGTTACAAAAATTTGATAAACTCAGCCGTAATACGGCTGGTTTATTAACGAAAGATTAATTACTAGAATACTATTCATTTGAGGATGGGTTATTTAACGATACGACTGACTTAATATTACTACGGCTGATTTAAGCGAAAGATTAATTACTGAAATACTATTCACGGGTTCGTTTTGTGGCTGAGTTACCGATATTCTATGTCATCTTCCATGTCATCAGCTCTTATTTGCCATGTCATAATGGGTCGTGTCTTTCTGTTTTCCCATTATGGGAATTAGGGTTCTTCTTCTATCTCCTTATTCTTCTCGATCTACCTTTTTTATTATTTTTATTCATCAGAGATCGTCATCTATCTCCTTGTTCTTATTCTTCACGATCAACCTTTTTATTATTTTCATTCATCAGAGATCGGGGAGATCTTATGGATCCG
>OVBI01003345.1:0-13066 GCA_900406495.1 Sisymbrium altissimum
ACAACCGTGGATCCTAAGGAAAGATGAACACAAAACATCCCCTGTCTAACAGCCACTACCTATCAATGACCATAACAAATCTTTAAAAAAATCGGGTTTCTTACCTCAGGGTCGTCTTCCACAGCCAACACATCGGCTGAAGACAACGATTTAAGAGGATGCTTGTTTCCATGGAACTCCACAAACCGTCCACCACCGTCCCCTCCAGATAGCTTACTAACCAAACCAGGAATTGCCTCACAAGCGAGAAGCTGAAGGGCTTGAGGGACGCATGAAGCCTGAATGACTCTTGTTGCAATAATTGCAGATATGTTGTAGCTGGGTCTTTGCATTTGCCTGCAAATTTCTAACCAGGCCTCATCATGCTGATGGTCCATATGAACGACTCGTGACCCCAGGGCAAGGTAAGAAATTTGTTAACATCCTATAATATCTTCACATACTTCAAGGTTGGCTTTTGTGTCTGCGCAGATGCAATAAGAAACCGTTCAACTATAAGTAATAATGCTAGCCGCAAACTCCTCCAACTGGACATTTACCTCATCATTTGAGCGATAGCGGTCAGTGTTGCAGTCCGAAAGAGTCCGATTAGCTTTTTCCAGAACGCATGGCTGACATATTTGCTTGTTAACTGCTCATCTGGATCGTAACCTTCCGGGAATTCGCCACATGGAAGTCCACTTATGGCTCCAAACTCAACTAGCGAGAATCTTAGTGGTCGGCCACCGAGTACCGCCCAAAAGACATTTTTTTCCGTCACCAATTGTCTACTGAGCAGTGCGTGGATGAGCTTGCAGGACACCAGACATGTACAAGCCGGTATGTCAAATGACCTCCCAAAACAGGAATTATTTATCCGGTCAAATTCTGTAGTACCCTGAAGAAGATCTCGTACCAACAACAGTGTATCTACCTTAGAATATATGTTAAGCCTTTTGTTTAGGAATCTATCGATAGCAAAGAGTCTTTGAGGCAAACGGTGGTCCCATTCGCCGTATGGACCAGCTTCTGCAATAAAAATGTAAAAGGGTAAGTTCAATAAACAAATCGATGGTAAATTAGAAACTTATAGACCAAAAAAATCTCTAAATCTACAAAATCCATCGAAATCCCCAAAAAATGATAACCTAGTTATTGAAATTATTTTTCTAATCCGTGATTCATGGCTACTACATAACTTCCACTACACAGATTTGGTGCGTCTCTGACGGAGTCTGCCAAAAAAATGATGGAATTGTTGTATCCTCGCGTTGGTAAGTCGAAATTGCCTTCTCGGTTGCCGTGTTGGTTATTTTCAGAATTTTTAACCGTTACGCTTCCTACCTTTTCGTCTCCCTGGTATAAAGAGTCAATTTTATTCAAAATTCAAAATTCAAAACAAAACAAAACCGGACAATATCTGGTTACCCTGACCATTAAAGACTTTAGTGATTTTTGACATCTCACAAATTACTCTCCCGCAAAAAGTTACTTAATGGGTAAAGAAAAATACAGAAATGACTCTATATGTATATCACTTGGGAGAAAAGACAAGAAGTATATCATTCCCACACAATACAACTATTTCCTAAGCTTTTTTAAAAAGTCTATTTTTATGTTGTAAATATTTATTATTTTTTTCGTTCGGGCTCTCAGTTCCTAGGTAACACAAAAGTTTCGTTGGATGTCCGCTTCCAGCTGCGAAATTGGAGTCATAAGCTTTTGCAAGCTTTCGAAAGCTCAGTTCCATAACGCTTCCAAAAAAGTTCTTAAAAACGCATTGGAAGCTTCTGATTCCGTTTTGGAAGCTTTTGCTTCAATTTAAAACAAATATTTGTAAATAAAAAAACAGATAGAATTATTTATATATATTTTATAAAAAATATAAGAATTAATAATAAGTTAAAATATTTAAAATTATTTGAGGTGTTAGAACTATTTGTGCATTATATCTTTTAGTTTTTTATTTATATAAAATTCTTTAAATTGTATAAATTATTTATGAAATATTCAGAAGTGATTAATTTAACTAATTATTCAATAGTTTCTTGGAAATTTTAAGTCTATTGATATTTTTACACTATATAATATTAGAGATAGATAAATTTATTGAAAATAAATAAAATAGATTTATTTTCTTTGTTTTTAATCATATGATATTTAATTGTGAATTTTATAAAACTGATATAGTTAGTCTATTAATATATTTTAATGTTTAATAATATATATACTCTTCCAATATATATCCACTTCCTAAATATTTTTAAAAACTCGCTTCTCCACTTTCTAATACTTCCACTTCTATGTATCCGCTTCTAATTCCACGCATCATAACTCAATTCTCTTTAATTTTTTTTTTTCTTCCTCATCTTCTTCTACAATATTTGTTCTTCATCCAATAAATTTCTCATATTTATATAAATTTGTAAATACGGTACGAAGAAAATGTATCTTGGAGTCATTAAAAAAGTGACTAGAGATCTTAATTAAATGAATATATTAGTTAAAAGATAATCTTTTTCTATAGTTTCTAGATTTGGTTGCTCATAGTTTGATTTAAATCAGAGTGTCCCAGAAATCAATAAAATTTGGTTTTATTTGTTTGACACACAATTGGACATGAATTTTAATGATGTTCATATCGATTTTAGTCTAAATTTAGTTCAATCAAATACATACAGCACACAGAATATAGGTATTAATTTATATGATTATGCACTAGAGAACAAGATACGCATAACAATATTATTATTATTATTGTCCTTTTTTTTTCCCTAATCTTACAGATTTTTTTATACAATGTTTAGAAAAATTTATACTCTAGATGACTTTCTTAGTTTGATATTATCTTTTAAGTGACTTTTATGTTTTGAGGGAAGGATCATCACTCCTTCTCAGGGAATGGTTGGTTTTACAGTAAAGAAGGAACAACAGAAATTTTGATGGGAGCGCGAAATCTGGATTACAGTTTTTCACCTTTACATGCGGAAATGGAGGCTCTATTTTGGGCTATGGAATGTGTATCTACATTTCAACATCATGTGACTTTTGCGACAGACTGCTCTGAGGTGGTAAAGATGATTTCAAAACCTAAAGAATGGCCTGCTTTTTCACAATATTTAGAAGCTTTCGAGGTTTGGAAAGGTTGTTACGAGTCTTTCAAGTTGAAACTAATCCCACACGCACAAAATCAAAAGGCGGATAAATTGCACGGAGTGCTCGAGTCCACCCTACAGCGATGACCTATGTTGATTCAACTACACAAGCTTGGATTGACGAATTTTCTTAGATATTTGATTGAAAGATTGTTGTCAAAAAAAAAAAAAAGAGTGACTTATTTTTATCTTCTTCCATATGTAATTCTTTTTTTTGTCATTCTTTTCTTTTAATCCTTTTATTTTTTGTAGAAAAAACTTTCTTTTAATCTCAGCCTTTCCTTTTCTCCTTTATTAATCATCTATTTTATTATCTATCTTCTTATATTTATTTGATTATTTTATTTTATTTTTAAAACAAAAAATGATTTCCTTATTTTATAATAACAAATTATATATTTTTCTCTACATTTTGATATCCACTTTAATGTATTTTAGATTTTATAAATAAAAATTTATGAACATAAATATAAGATCAGTCTTAATCTTGTCCATATATACTTGTCTATACAGATTAATTTTAAAAATATGAATTGAAAATAATAAATATTATCCATTAAAACATGTCCATATGGTCACGAAGATGAAGTATGTTTTGTGGACACTGTTTGGTGGACATACACTTAAGTTCTCGCTAAAGAGTTTGACTTATATATGGTGAATAACTAGAAGGTTACGATCCCGAGAAGGAAATGTTTTATGACGACATGCCTAAAAAATTTCAACGTCGACAACGTGTCCATTGTGTCTTCGTCCACATCATGTGACGAAAATATAGGATATGGATAAGATATAGTGGACACAACATGTTGCCTTACATACCAGATCCTAAATACGATGACGTAAATACTAAATCGAGAATATGATGACACATACATGAAAATTATGTTTTATGTGTCACTGAGTTCGTATCCACTATATCTTGTCCACATTTTATGTCAAATTCACTAAAACATTTCTTCATAGATATGGAGGCATGTCCACATCTACGTTGTTATGTGTTTTTATAGTTCTTAGATGGCTGTCCACGATTATGTATCTACGATGTTGCTAAATAGCATTAGACATGATGATTATTCTGGAATGTTTGGTACCAGATCAAGAACATGATGACATAGACATGATATTTTTGTTTTGTGTGTCAATGAGTTCGTATCCACTATATCTTGCTCATACATCCTATGTCGAATACATTATAACATTCCTCCGTGGACATGGAGGTATATCCACATCTATGTTGCTATGTGTTTATATAGTTTGTAAATGGCTGTCCATGATTACCTACGAAGTTACTAAATAGCATTGTGAATGATGATTATTATGGAATGTGTTGGTATCCACACGAAATCGTTTATAGACATTATCTCTACAAAAGAATTTTTTTCAATTATAGTCATGTTTAAATGATAACATATGATATTTTCAATGATAATTTTTAGATATATTTGTATGAATAAATGTAAGTGGACAGTAATTAAAATGATCTTATATTCATGTTTTTATTTATAATTATATAAAATATATGAAAGTGGATATCAAAATATAGAGAAAAAAACTATGATTATTATTATAAAATAAAAAATATTTTTTCCATATAATATAAAAAATAATCAAAAGAATATATGAGCGGAGATAGTAAAATAGATTATAATTAAAAAGGAAAAAATTTAAGTGAAAAAAAAAAATAAAAAGTAAAAATAACGTTGGAAATAAATAAAAAAAAAGATTTTTGGGGCAAAAATGACATTGCACACCATATAAGTCATCTAAAACATCAAAGTCACTTAAATTGTAAATAAAACTCAAAAAGTCACCCAAAGTATAAAACACTCAAATGTTTATTAGTGATGAGATTGCATCCCATTTTTGATAAATTAAAAAATAATTGTTACATTACTACCTATTTTTTATTTGTGACAATAAATATTATTATATTAGCTATAAATCTAAGAGAAATTAGGAGAATAAACGTAATTAAGAAAGAAATTTTAAAACTAAATCCATTTCTAGTGTTTGTGTAAATTTTCAAAGCTTAAACCCAACACTTCTCATCTTCCATGTAAAGTATCTTTTATAATTATTTTTTTCTATATTTAATACTTCATATGTTATATCTTATTGAGAAATTTGACAAATATGTCAAAAACGGAAATTCTGGTTTTTCTACTTCTTTTTCATTAACATTTGTCTTTTTGTATTTACCTAGGATAGTACATGTGTTATTGTGCACAGTTAATTATTATTTTTAAATTACGCTTTATTTTATAAAATAAAATTCATAAGCAAATCATTAAAATAATTTTAGTTTACTCATAACTACTAATTAAGGATGGGTGTTCGGGAATATGGGACAAGATTTATTGGGATCAGGACGGGATTGATAATTTTGGGAATAAAAAAAATTATCTCATTTATATCCTATTTAAAATTTGGGATGAGATTGGGATAGAGTGGAACGGGAACGGGAACGGGAATTACTATTTTTAAAAAACTATCTCAAAACTTCAAAAGTAATTTGCACTTAGCAGTATTTAATATAATTTTTAGTTCATTATAAAAAAATATTCAAATATAAGATAAAAAAAATATTAGATCATATTTTTTTTTCGGCTAATGATGACTTTCATTACTAAGAATAAGAGTTTACAATATCAAATGTCAAAGCTTGACAGACAACCTCATAAGGAGGTAAACAGAACGAAGATGAAAAATGATAAACATCAGTACACATTTGTGCCAAAAGATGTGCTGGTCGGTTTTTGGTCTGGTGTGTAAAAACGAAATCAGAGCTTGAAAAAACTTGGACCCACGCTTTAATGTCTCCAATGACATTGTCCAATATGTAGTCATTAACACTTTGCAGTCTCCTTCAAAGATAATCGATTGTATGCCTTCAAACCAGCAGTGTTGCATTGCCATGAGGAGTGCTTTTGCTTCTGCTTCCAAAACCGTCTGACTGTCCCAAAGTTGCCTGACCCCAAGAGTGCAGAAAACCTTGTGTGTCTTGCACTAAGCAGCCACCTCTTATGGTGTGAGTAACTGGATCGAAAGATGCATCAAAATTGCATTTTAGATCATTTAATAGAGGTTGTTGCCAGAACCGGTGTCTCCAAGTTTTTATTGGTAGCCGAGAGTCTGGTAACAAATTCAAACCCTGATCCAGGTCCTGCACACAGTTAGTAGCAGTGATCCATTCCAAAACATCTGCATCTGCCAGTTGAACAATTTTATCAGGATGGACCTGCTGATTTCTGAAAAGGAGGTTGCATCTTGACTTCCAGATTTTCCAAGGAAGCCAAAAAGGGAGAAGCCTTTGCTGGAGCGAGAGAGAGCGGTACAATTGTACACATCCAAAAGACTTTTTAACTGAGTATCAGTATCTATATTTGTCATTGGATTCCAGGGGACTGGAGCTATACGCCATATCATTATAGAAACTGGACAGTGAAAGAAAAATGCTCAATAGTTTCTTCTTCAAGACCACAACGTTGATAAACACAATCAAGGGAAAAATGGTGACTATTGAGACGAGTAGTGGTGGCAATTGCCTTGGCTGAGATGTGCCAATGAAAATGTTTTAGTTTAGGCATAATATCCATCTCCCAGAACTGAGCCTTTAATTGGTGATCACCCGGAGCTTTTGTAGAGAAATCAGATGGGCCATAAGCCAGATTAAACTCTAACCAATAGCCAGAATGAACAGAGTATTGACCCGCTTTATTAAAACTCCGAACAACCTCATCTGCCTTCTCATGTTGAGGTAGATACATATTTTAGATCATATATTACATAAGTGAAAAACTTGAAAAAAAAAAACAAAACTATAGTTAAATCAAGATAAAATAGACATATAATATATATTATTATATATAGCAACTTATAATTCTATAAAACATAAAAATATATAGTGTAAAATTATATAATTTAATATTTACAATGGTCGATTTCTGGAATTTATGAAATTTTGAGATTTCTGATCCCGTTCCATTCCCAATCGGGAATCAAAAACTTATCCCATATGGGAATACGGAAAATTTATGGAACATGAATTTGAGAACGGGTATGGGACGGATCGGAACGGGAAGGGAATTATGTCCACCCTACTACTAATACACCATCAGAAACTGAGGTTGCAAAGGTGGAGAACGAGTGAACCAAGGCTGGCCATGCGGCGCTTTCCTTTGGCTCAGATAGAGATGGTCGGTGGAGTGATGTGATCAGGTGGATCCGGACTGCTGGGTTTGAGTGGAAAGAAGATGGTTCAAGGTCGCCATAAAGCCTTGTGTAAGAGGCAATGATAAGACAATCAAATTCTTCGCCAGAATCTCACTAAACACAAAAACAAAATTTAAACTCTTCAAGAAAATTTATCTATTTTATTACTCGAAGGTGAAAACTATATAAGATTGTAATGCGATTTTATGTAGAGTCTCTTCAATAGGTACTTGAAACAAATTAAAATTTATTGTAATGCTAAAAAACAATCAAAAATTGGCTAAAAACTAATGGGGAATGAAACAAAAACAATCACCAACAATGAACATATTAGTTAATAATCAAATAATTCAATTAAAAATCAGGCTTACCTTGGCTGGTTTTGTGGCCGGTTTGAATTGATGAGGAAGTCGGATGAATGCGGACTGAATTTTGGCATCCAGATAAGCCTTTGATTTATGTGGCCAAAATGCTTAATATGGTAACCATGTGCTCCTTTTAACCTAAGTTCATCATGTGCATTATTTGGCCCAACCAATATGTCATGAAATACCGGTTTGGGTTATTCTTTCCCTTGGTTCTGGTCTTTCCCAGTTTGATCTTGAGTTTTTCTGGTTTGGTCATTGTCTTAGGAGATGCTCATTTAATTTAGTTGGTCCACCAAATCTTCATTCTCATGCTCGGCAATTAGACTCTCCACAGCTTGATTGATGTCTTCTTGTAAAATCCTAACTTGTGACTTGGTCATTGGCCTTGATCTCATAGTCGCAATGGTCTTAAGATGAACTGCCGGTTCTGGGTTGATTATTGGGATTGCATCATCCTCTCCCCTTTGAAAAGGTTTTGTCCTCAGAACTGATTTATCTGCATAATAGGGAATTAACTCAGTAACATTAAAGGTTGGAGAAATTTTAAACTCACATCAAAGATCAAGTTCATAGGCATTGTCATTGATCTTTTTTATAACTTTGTGTGGTCCAATTCCTCTTGGTGATAGCTTGTGTTTACTCTCCTTTGCAAATCTGTCTTCTCTCATGTGGATCCAAACATAGTCTCTGGGTTCTAGGTTTATCTCTTGTAGTTTTTGTCTGCATATTATGCATTAAGGCATGTGGTGCACTTGGAACAAAACCGTTCCACATCTCTTCTCTGGTGGGGACAAAAGAAGTATTCTGCAAGTATGCTCTTGGTCTTGTCCATCCCAAAATGTCCCATGAGGCCGCTTCCATATGCTTCTCTAAGGATTAGCTCGTGCATAGAACTTGGAGGAATGCAAAGCCTTTTGTCCCTGAAACGAATACAGTCATGTTTATAATAAGGACCAATGGCACTTTGATTGCATTGCTTGTAGAGCTTTCCAAAGTCGGGATCATTGTCATAGAGTTCCTTAAGGTGTTCAAATCCCATTATTTTGGCCTCTGTGATTAAGATCAGAGCATGTCTCCTGGATAGGGCATCAGCAACTATGTTCTCCTTTGCCTTTTGTACTTAATCACATAGAGAAATGTCTCCAGAAATTCAAGCCACCTTGCATGCCACTTTCTAAGTGTAGTCTGGCCTCTTAAATACTTGAGTGTTTCATGATCGGTGTGAATAACGAACTTCTTGCTGAGCAGATAGTGTTGCCAAGTCTCCAACGATCTCATTAAGGCATACAATTCCTTGTCATATGTGGGATACTTGAGCGTGGCTCCATTACGGTAAATTATATTTTCCACAATTATTAAAAAGGATCCACTATAATTTCAAAAATCTAAATTATGTTTCCAATTCCAGTTTTTCATATTTTTATTTATTTCAATTTCAAATATTATAATGATTCGTATAAGTGTTTTTCAGTGATAAAATACATTTAAAACAAAATACAATACATCAAATATTGAGAAATTATATATAATAAAATTATGATATCCTGATGTTAAAAGTTATAAAAGTTGTCATGAAAAAATCTTATGCTTTTTCTTGATATAACAAAAATATGTTAAAAAAACCAAAATCACAAATATTATTAATTAAATGAAGACTAAAAATGGAAGAACAATTAATATATTATTCATCATATAAATATAACTATCATGTATTATTCTTATTGATTTTTATAAAATAAACATTTTAACCCAAAAACATACATTGTAAGAAATTAAATTTTGGAAACTTTTAAATTAACATATATCATATAATTATTTTACAAAATAAGCCAGAAAAAAAATTATTTTACAAAATAAATTCTAATAAATTTGATATAAATTTATGAGAATCTATGTCCATCCATAAAAAATCGTGTAAAATTTATATACAATCTATAATTTTTTTAAAAAAAAAAATCTAGGGTTTACTTCACTACATCTCATTTACTATTTGACTAGGGTTAGTTCCGCGCTACGCGCGGATTGTCCAATATTTTTTTTTTGTTATAACTATTTATTGTTTGTTATAGTAATTATATACTAATTTTTTCTTATTTGTCATTGGCAGTCTTTTTATTCAAAAGAAATTGTTAACTATAATGTTTTTTGTATATGTTATTTTTTGTAGATATGAAAATAAGACTTATATATTTTTAGGTAAACGCTATTTTTATAATTATTATAAAACATAAGGGCATCTATCAGTTTGTAATTTAGTTTTGTGTTTTTCTTTTCTGTGAAGCTTCTGATATTATCTATAAATTTATCAAAATTGAATGTTGTTGATGGAGTTGAGGTAAATAGTAATTTACCTGCAATGTAATTTGAAATTGTGTTTAAAAATTGTTTAATATGATAATAGAAACTGAAATTTATATGTATTTATTTTTATATGTTTTAGGAATGACACTTATCACCAAGATGATTGAGTATTTTTGTTCTTTAGTGCTCAAAAAGTGTTGAAATTAGACATTTGTTCATTATATATAAATAGATGGATATTGTGGATCTAAAAAATTGATATTTTATTAATATTTTGTGACAATTTCTAAATATATAAATTAAGTTTCTGGTATCTACTTATTTAGTTGTAAACCTGTCATAACCTTTGTTTTCTTTATTGTGGATTATTGTGGATTATGGAGATTTATTCCATTATATTATTTTCTTTGCAGTTGCCTGCGTTTATTTAATCAAGTATATTTAATTAATCATTTATTAGTAAGTCTGCAAATATTTACTTTGTATCTCAAATGTTAAGGTAGGTATTATTTGTAGAAGTGCGAATGGATTGAATTTGTTGTTTTTTCTTCCCTCGAGTTCATTGTTTTTACACGTAAAGGTTTTTCTAACTCTTCAAATGTTAAATTAGGTATTTCTACTTGGCCAGTGGAAAGCTGTTATGCTTCTCACAACTTATAAACCAAATCAGAGGGGAAAAAACATAGCGTCAACATTATCGATGTATCACCCTACGCTATTTAACTCAACAGTTGCAAACAAAGTGTATGTTATCAGTAATCTTCTAAGGTAGATATTCAGACACCATGGAAGGGTATCTAATAGAACCTTCTAATAGGCAGCTTCCTCTTCTGATTATTAAGTTTCTATCACAAAAACTCCACACTTGAAGCAGAATATCAGACATCATGTTGTTACTCTCTTTGTCGTAACCCGTCGCTTTTTCTCGTCCTTCTTCTTCCTCTTCACTAAGTGAGGAATCGCCTACAGAGGCAATGCACTGGAATATCGCAAATAGTCTTGATATATCATGGTTTTTATGGTTTTTAATCATGATATAAGTTGTATATATAGAGTCTTTTTAGTGTCTTTGGAGTCTTTTAGAGTCTTTTGTAGGTTTATGTACGTTTAGAGCTTAATTGGAGATATTGGAGCATTTGAGAACATTTGGAACTTAGAAGCTGAAGAGATGAAGTCGGAACCAATATTCAGAGAGAGTGCCGATCGCCACCACTGCTGGGTGCCGATCGCCCCCCGACGCGACCACAGATTCTTACACTTTTGGAAAAGTTTAGAGAAAAGGAAGTTCTGCCCCAGAAGTTTTGGATATTTACAAGACAAGTCTCTGACGTATTTTAGACTATATTATGGTTTTTCAGGTCATTGTTTAGACCTATCTTTTATCTTATCATTATTCTAGAGAGAGCTTTTGGAGAGAAGAATTCAGAGTCCTTCAGAGAAGATTCAGAACTCCATTAATTATATTCTTATATCTATTATGCAATTCTATTCAATCATGTTTATTACTTCAGTCTCCATGTCTGAGTAGTTTGCTAGTTAGGTTTAGGGTTTCTCATTAGGGATTTCATGGATTGCTAAGTTGATTGGTTAATTAAGGATTCTGAACACTAGTTCTTCATCTAGGTTGTGATTAATGCTTGATCTGAACTGAAAGGTTAGATTATTGATCATAGGTTGATTCTCGCAATGACAGTTGGTTAATTAGTTAGAATGAACCTTAGGTGAGCAAAATACCTATCTGCAAAGGAATTTGATTTAGGAATTTTGTGAACAGATTGAACCTGAGATTATTGCATGTTTATACTTTAGAACTCGCAAAGAAATTTGGTTTTCTAGGTCTTAGACATAGAGGCTGTTTTACTTTATCATTGTGTTTCAAGTTCTAGAACATTAGAAGAATCATGATTGACTGATTTGCTTGCATTCCTGATTTCCTGAGAATTCTCTGAGCTTGACGTTTCTCTTTATTGACTTACAAACCGATTATTTTGCATTCTATTTATAGTTACAATCATTCTTGTTTAACTTAATTCGATAACTAATAATCTATTATGTGAATTTTGAGTCTCTTGGAATTTGACCCCTAAGTATTACATCGATCTCTTAATTTGAGAGAGTAGCTCTAAGGATAATTTGAGCATATCAAATTTGGCGCCGTTGCCGGGGACTCAAGGATTTCACCATTAGAGTTAGTGTAGAATTTAGACTAGACTTCGTTTTTCGCATTTACTTACTTGGTTCTTGCTCTTTTTCTTGTTTTTCAGGTGTATGCTTAATCGCAGTACCAGAAGCAATAAGGAAACTCAGTTGTCGAACTACACAAATCAGGAACTGAGAGAGTTAGAACGTACGAATAGAAAGGCTAAGAAATCAGCTGAGATGCTAAAAATTGTCATGATGCCTGATGCTGCTGGAGTCTTACGGGACCAAGCTGGGAACAAGAGAAATGTGGAAGGGGACCTAATTGATGATGAGGGAAATGTCTTACCAGAGCAGGATTCCCCTGTGGCTGATGAGCAAGCTGTAATTGGTCCTAATGCACCACCTGCTAGAGGAAGGACACTTGCTGAGTACAACATGTCTGATCAGTTCTATGCAAACAGGTCTTCAATTCGTCCTCCTCCCTTCCAAAGGAATGATTTTGAGTTGAAACCTGTGTACTACACTCTTGTGGGTCAGCATCCTTTTCATGGTCTTCCTCATGAGCACCCTATGGACCATCTTGAGAGGTTTGAGGATTTAGTGACAAGCATTAAGCTGAATGGAGTCTCTGAGGACTATCTTTTCTACAAGCTGTTCCCATACTCTCTTGCTGGAGACGCAGCTTATTGGCTTAAGAACTTGGAGCCTGATTCTTTGACTACTTGGTGTGACACCAAAAATGTCTTCCTCAACAACGATGCAAGGTCTGAAGATTTGAGAACAAAAAATCTCTACATTTTCTCAAGGACCTACAGAGGCATTCAAAACTTCTTGGACCAGATTTAGAGCCTATCCAAGAGACTGTCCACACCATGGCTTCAGTGATGTTCAGCTGCTGGGTATTTT
>OVBI01003346.1:0-13063 GCA_900406495.1 Sisymbrium altissimum
CGATTTTACATCGAAAATGTCCATCGTAAAAGACCTGTTTTCTTGTAGTGAGTGTTTATTCTTATATATGCAGAAGCACAAAAGGTTACAGCAATGAGCAATAGATACTTGATTTACTGTAATTCGTAGAAGAAACAACTTTTCATAACTAAACCTGCTTTGGGCGCAAACTAACTCGTAAAACAAAACATTTGTAGGCGCTTAGGCTCCACATTTTTTTTTTCACTAATTATTCTTTATATTACGATAAGAAAATGACAATAACAAGTATCCAATAGAAGAGATACATATAATATAGGTTCAAATTTAAATCGGTGATATATTTGTTTATCCTTCATAACACGCACACATGTTTTGATTTTTGTAGCCTTGGCAATAACCACCCAGAAAACCAATATCGGAACAATAACCATAACACTCCCAGTCCCATTTTTTGTCCAAACCGTTTAGATCTGGGCATTTTCTTCCTGTTCGAATTTGTGCTTCTCCAAACTCTATCAATTAATGTTAAAAATAAAATTAACTGTTTTATTTTCTAAACCACGAATCAGGCAAACACATCACTGTTTGGATGAGTAATGTATATTATAAATAATTCAGAGAAAAGTAAATAAACCCGAGAAATAAAATGAGTTATACATCATAAAGTGATTTGTATATGTCAAAAAATTTCACCTGGGGTTGAGAGAACACATAGGCAAAGAACCAAGAAGAAAGCAAATCTGTTTGATGCCATTTTTTTTAATTTGAAGCTTTTTTTTATTTTCCTTGCAAATTGTTGAATTTGAGAGATCAAAAGAAGTTTTTTCTGTTATGTTGCTCATATGCCATCGATACATATATATATGAGAGTAAGAAGGATAAATTTCCAAAACGCATCTATACAATAGATAATTGAATAATATGTTATGATAATAAATATCCATCACAAATAACTTATTATATATTACTTTACTTTATTCTTATATAACTGTAATTAGTAATTGCATTGAATTTATTTCAAATGGTATTTCTTTTATATAGGGATTACTTTTTTTTTATAATAAGTTAATAACACACCACCAACAAAAGCATAAAACATAAAAAGCATTCTCATTTTACCATACACATTAAGTTCAAAGTTGATGCTAATACGAATATCTAATCTCAATATCCTGAAGGGAACCCTCCTTTTCTTGGATCACTTACCGCTACGAGCTCACTCATTCCAGCGGAATTTGCACCTTCTTGAACTACTAGCTGAGCTATCGTCCTTCCAGGGAACGGTATTAGGATATGACCTTTCTTCTCCAACACATCTCTTGTCTCTTTAGGAATCTCGAAATGATCACTGAACTCTGTCGTCCAATTTTCATACGAGACTAAGTTTGGTATCAGCTGAAAATAAAATTAAATAAAAGGCCATTTTTAGATATGAATTAGTAGAGAACAAGAAAGTTTTTGGATGAAACAAGTAAAAGCAAAACATTAACCTGATGGTAGATTCTTGGAGCCATGACAGCAGAAAGAGGATCCATCTTGAGGAAAAAATAGTTCAAATAAACCTGGAGTGCCCCGGCAATAATGTTAACTCCTCCGCTTGCACCCACGGCAGCCTTCACTTTACCATCCTGCGTAAACTGGCGCATCAAAAACCGCCCATAGATTTTTTGTGTATCAGAAGTCAGGGATTGTTTTTTGTAACCTGGAGTACAATGGTCGGTGCCATAGAGGACAGTGGCCGTTTCCCTGGACGGATGAAGTTAGCCGGTGCTGGTGGCGGCTCATTTCCCGTACCGTCGGACTTCATGGGGATGGAGAAGTCATCCATCTCGTTGTTGAGAACAATTCCCGTGCTGGGAGATAGAATCAATGCGCCAAAATAGTTATTGATGGTGGTGGTCATCGAAACTGCATTCCTCTCACGATCTATGATGGATAAATGGCTTGTCCCGTGATCTTTAATCTGATTCCACCTACGAATTGGATAGAGTAAGAGGTATTAAAATCAACAGTTGAAGAAGAAATTTGCGGGTTTTAACAGATAGGAAAACTAACCTGCCACCGTAATACTCTGGATCAAAGGTTTTATCGTCGTTGATCTTTTTCTTCAAACCTTCTGCAAACTCTGGGGACAGCATGTCTAACACAACTTTGGTAACGTCAACGACATCTGGATCCCCAAGGTTCATTCTGACCGCAAAGGCGTGTTTCAGAGCCTCCACTAGTCGATGAACCCCGAGAGATCCTGAAACACCTGATGGAATCCCAAACTGAGAAAGCATGTTCAAAACCTGCAACACAAGAAATCCGTAAAAACCTTTACTAAAACTAGGTTAGGTAAACTATGATCTCTTCGCTTAAAAAACAAACTTACCAGCATCATTGCAGGACCACCAGACGAAGGAGGAGGCATGCCAAGCAGTCTGTATCCAAGAATGTCTGCTGACAACGGTTTTTTAACCTTAACTTTGTAACTTTGCAGATCTTTCAAAGTTACTATTCCTCCGGATTTACTGATATCTC
The DNA here is from genome assembly GCA_900406495.1 of Sisymbrium altissimum. Lineage (NCBI taxonomy): Eukaryota > Viridiplantae > Streptophyta > Magnoliopsida > Brassicales > Brassicaceae > Sisymbrium > Sisymbrium altissimum. Next base: position 2,506 of record OVBI01003346.1, read on the forward strand.
TCACAAGGTTAATCCCAACAGTGCCATTATAAAACGCCTTCGGACCATACTCCGCGATTTGACTCAGGGTAAATGCTAAGTTTGGGTTACGGCAGATTGTCCCTGGTTTCTTGAGCTCTCCATTTGAAACCAGAAGCGCAGATAAACCTTCGTCTGCGAAGATACCATCTTTAGCTGCATTCATTTGCATGTAGAGATACTTTGTAATGTTGAATCCCAGAGCGAGTTTCTGTGCAGGAGAAACCAATTGCTTCCACGGCAACTTTCCGTGTTGTTGCCAAGCGGTGAATAAACCCGCTACTTCGCCCGGAACTCCCACTGATAAGCCTCCTTCACTCTTTCTAATAGCATCCCCATCATACATATTCTACATAAAAGAAAGCAAAAACGCTATTTACGCAAAAGATATCGTTCAAGATGTTTAACTAAAGAAAAGAAGACTTAGCTCAAAACCGCATTCAAAATTAGCTACTTAATTGGACAAAACGTTAAGAGAAGCCAATCAATCTCAACATTGTGATTCAACGATTTATGTTGAAAAGACGCTATTCGCTTTATGAGTTCAAGATCGTGTTCAATAATGATACTAACCCCATTTATGTTCTACATTCAAAAACGTAAACGAAAATACTTATTTCAAAACCCATATTTCAGTTACCTCAGTTGCGCTGAGAGGAGCTGTTTCTCTTGAATCGTAAGCAACTTCCTCTCCACTAGACAACTTGACAAGAATAAAAGCTCCACCACCTATGCCGCTTGAAGCTGGACTCACAACTCCCAAACAGAGAGCTGCGGCCACTGACGCATCAACGGCATTTCCTCCTTGTCGAAGAACTCGCATTCCAATCTCAGAGCAACGTTCATCATCCGTAGCAACAGCGCCGTTGTAATTAGTAACTCTTGGCACTCTTCTCCTCTGAGCCTTCACGTTTCCCACAACCGCGATTAGAAGAAGAAGAAGAGCCACCTTAGCTGTGCGTAGCTGCACCATTGCTTCCTCTTCGGCGAAACTTTGAAACCCTAGATCCGCTCGATGTCAACTTCTTCGCCGTCAAGTCTCTCTCCTCTCGACCTTTCAATTCTCTACTCTTGGCCGTTGGCCATCAATGTACCTTAAAACAACTGCTTTAGTGGTCCCCACCTGGCTCGGTTTTAACTATTGGTTCGAATTTTGGCTCTATCTTAAGTATGGGCTTCCTTTTAGTTTGCTTGTTGAAACAGCTTGACTAGCTAGTGTGTAGCTACTAGCTAGGATCTAGGGCAGGAATAAAACAAAATAAGATTTGGTGATGGTAATTTTATAAGCCGTATTTTTACCTATTTGATTAGTGGTAAATTTTCGGTTTTTGCTTGAATTTTTTCAACATGTAATTCAAAAGTGAACTGTCGATTTTGGTTAGCAGTCGTCGCCAAAAAAAGAAAGAAAAACATTTTGAACAAGCGAGATAATTATTTACACTCATTTTGCCAAGTAATACAGAAGAAATTAGAGTTTGGTATATGTTTCATTATATGCGCGTTTAACTGTTAATCATGAAAAGGTACAAATGTTGAAATGAAATACAAAATTAGGGTGGTCCAAAGCAAGGGAAAGTTCTTGTTTGGGGAAGAAGAAAACGAAATGTCAACTTGTCTATTGTGTCATCCTATTCTCTTTCTCTGTTTGTATTAGTAACTTTTACTTATAGATAGTAATGGTACCGCTCGAAGACATACACAGTACTTAAGGATATTGATGGAGTTAATTATCTAAACGACAAACATTGAGTATAGTAATGATTTCTAACAAATAAGGAAAGGATAATCAATGTTCTAATATCCCTTCAGCAAACTTTTTGAATTTCGAAGTAATAAGTTCTGGAATTGTTTTTTAATATTAATATTTTAGGGTATTTCTCAAATGAAACTCAAACATTAACCTTTAGTTTTTGGGTTGACAGTTAATATTTATTCACCTTTATAATTTTGTTACTACTATGAAGCTGAGCAAATAAAATACCACAGATCTATAGTAACAAAAAATATCTTTCTGACTACTTTATTCACCTTAACACACATTATTCATATATGCATGCACTTTACAAGCATCCAGAATGTTAATAAAACAATATGAATATGTTTTCAGCATCGTAAAAATTTGGGACAAATCTTAACCTTGGTTCGAGTCCCATCTACATCAAATTTCCAGGTAAACTTATTTCTGGCTCTTCCCCGAAACACATACTTATATAACATTTTTTCTCCAGGGAACATTTTTATTTAATACACACATATTAAAACAATACCTCCTCCTTAAGATGTTTCCCACACCTTATAGTCTCTGCCTTCGACGGCTACAGACCAATTTTGAGATCCGCTTGGTGGTTCGTAATGCCCTGGTCCGATCTTCATTGCAACTTTTTCATCTATTATAGCCGCATAGACATCTCTCTCACTCTTCACTATGTTCACCTTTATAAATTCCCAATCAAGAAAACAAATGGAGGCTAGTTTAAGACCTGACGAATTTCGTAAAAGAAAGTAAAAATATGTTTTAAGAGATTGCGAGTCCCTGTTTTACCTCACTCCGACAGTGGAGTTTCTGTCTGTTCCTGAGAGACAGAAGAGAAGCAATCTCGGAATGGTAATCTGAGAAGACATGGTCGAAGAAAACCGCTGGTGTTCCTGGATGAGTCAAGATGTAAGCATATCCTTGCATTTCCTTCCCTTCTGGGAATCTCCAGTGACCCTTTTACAAAGGAGGAAAATTTCGTTAAAGACGGTTTATTTGAACTACAAACTTGGAGTGGTTAAAGTGGTGAGAATTAAAAAAACCTGAGTAGAGCCAGTATCATGATTCTCTATGAATGTTACAGCACGAGATGGCCACCATCCAACTACACCAGGAGGCTTCCCTTTTGGGTCTGAGAGTCTCCAATATTCACATTTTTGAAGCGCCTACACACAGAAAAAACTTATGATATCTCACAAACCCAAAACCAAATGTTATATATCAAACGCTACAAGATGTTGAATATGATTATTACCGCATGAAGAATTCCTTTGGTTGTTACATCAAATGCACCAGCAGCTCCACTGGTTGCATTAATCCAGTCAACAATCCTTTGACGATGTGCGTCTTGATTGTAGTCCATTTCTCCATACGTGTAACTTAAGGAATCCCAATATTCACCAACCGCAAAGTAAGGTTTGCTAGCATCCATATAGTCTTTGACATAACCTCCCCAAAACCCTCTTACGAAATCAAGCCTCCATCCATCATACCCAACTTCTTCTCTGCAGACGAATTCAAACAGCGAATGAAATCAGACGCGAATACCAATCCGCAGAGGTTAAAGAAAATAAAAAACAGGGGAACTAGCCTCATCCAGCATAGCCATTCCTTGATATCCTTCCTAACAAAGTCCTGTGAGTGATCTATGTTTGGAGCAGCATGGAAATTATCTCCACTGCTCTTGTTTCCTCTACCCTGAATTATACCATCAAGCGTAATAGAGATCATAAACACCTTAGCCGAAAATAATAATACCGCAGCATTTTATATAAAAGATCAAAGCTCTACTCATATAAACTCTAAAGAAAGCAAACAGTTACCTGAAAATGAGGGTCATCAGCAACTACTGCCCTATCGTCCCAGTTCAGACGCCCTCCAAATAGATTCCATACACCATTTGAATTCTTGAAGTGTGCACAGCGGTGATTCAAAACAGCATCGCCCAAAACTTTGATCCCAACCTTGTGAAATCTCTTCACGGCATCTTTTAGCTCATCAATAGTTCCATATCTGAAAATTTGCAACAAAAAGGGAGAAGCAGGTAGTTAAGATGCATGCTATTTTCTTCTTTGATACAAACTACCACTGCATCATGTAACCTCAAAGTATTTTACTGCCGGCTTATTATGCATACAAGACAACTTGAAGACTGAACAACCCCAGATTAATGACGAAGTTAAGAAATTAAGCAAGAACAGAAAGTCTGGTAAAATTGCAGAGCTCACCTGGAATTCAAGTTATACAGGTCCTTAGGCATGTACCCTTCAGGTGACACAGATTCTGTGGGTGGGGGTAACCACAGAACGGTGAATCCCATTGAAGCTAACTCATCGGCTTTTTCTTGAAGTTCCTTGTACCATCTCCCAGATTTATGGGATTCCCAGTTGAATCCCTGGCATAGTATCTCAAATCCCGAGCCAGTTCCCGAGGAGATTTTAATTTCAGGCTTTTCAGCCTCTGCTTCTAAAACACTTTCCTCGGAAAAAGCTGGAGTGGTACTTCTAAATATGCTATATGCCTCCGCAGCAAGTTTCTCAATCTCTTGAAGAATGTTTTCGTGCACTTCTTTTACGTTTGTCTTCTGATTCTTGTGAGTAGAAATGTCAATTGCCAAGTTCCTTATCTCAGTGATGATTTCATCAGTAAATCCACTATCGGACACTTCTTGATTTGTTTTTCGTGTCTTTCCACTCACAGGAGCAGCTTTAGTTTCAACGGGCAAGCTAGTTGAAGTAAGGAAAGGGACATAGAAGTCTTCACCCCTATTATTTAACCAAGTATTTCCATTTAACTTGAGCACAAAACATAATCCTTCGATCTCTCCATCCAGAGAGAATAATCCAAAAGATCCATTTCCATCGTCTTTTGGCTGCAGAAGGTTCATATGCATAAAAACTTAGATAATGTCACTGATGGGAAAAGAAAATATTCTAATACGAGAGGTGAACAGAAGATTTAGATTCTTTGTTCACAACATGAAAATGATCTCTAGATGCCCACAAAAATATCTGGAAGTAGCACCAAAGACATGAGTAGTGGCATCATATGGTAAAACCGTAAAAGTGAGCAATCCAAAGGAAATGTCTACCCTAATGTTAAGTTTTTAAACCAGCCCTGTACAACCTGCCAAATGCTTAGGCTGTTGTCAACATGGCCAGGTGCTAACGAATAGCTAATGTTGAATCTCACAAGCTTAAATTAGAGAGACATAACACAAGTGGTTATAGCCAGATTTTCAAAGCTGAATATTCAAATCTTGCCAATGAACATACTTCTACACGTACCTGTAAACGAGTGCGTAATGCCTTGTTCTTAAACAAAGATGTTTCTTCAGGGTAAGGTTCAGCTGGAATTTCCCATTTTTTACTGCCATTTTTGCAAACCCCCCAGTGGACAGTAACGTCACCCGGTATATCAGTTTCGATCGATACAATGTTCTTAGATGTTTCAGGGCACTTCCTTGCAGTGACACTGACTGAGATATCATCGGCAACATGTTTACTAATTGGCATCTCCTCGTAAAACTCTTCGAGAGCTTTTCTTTCTTTTGTAAAACCAGGCGAACTCTTGCTGTTTTCTTGAACATCTGCACCGGGCTCATCAGATTTGACAACGATGTTTGAAAGCTGCCCAATGGCACCTAGATATCCAAGAGAAAACAAGTCCCAATCAGTTTTAAAGATTCAAGGTAGTTCTGCTGCAATACTAACTTCCCATTAAATCACTTGACTACTTAAGCTTCATTTACACAACATTTGAATGAGTGAGGAAATGAAAAATGGTATAACAATGACAACCTGTAGTCCACATTCAAAGATATATAAAACACTTACCGAAGCCTTTCTTTGCTCCGATCAAGTTTCCATCGTCAGGAACATCGTCGACAAGAGGAACCTTAAAATCTCTCCCTTTGTGCTGATACCATGCCCCAGTCTCTTCATCCTGGAAAACAACACTCTTCCAATAAATGCACAACACAAAGAGCAAACGAATAATTCACCTACGTCGCAAAAGCATTAAAGCAACAAGAACCTTCAAAACGAAATTGAGAGCTGCCACTGAGCTTTCCAGATTAAGATTAATAGTAACTTCGTAAAACGAATCTCCTTCTGATAACTTCTCCAACGGTGTCTCTATAGCATAGTCCTTACACAACATTAAAAAAAAAAAAAAAGTGTTACAAGTATCCAAAGCAACGATAACCAAAAATAAACCAAGTCGTATGTATACCTTGATAGCAACTGAGCCAGGTGGTCTCATATCTTCAGGAGGTTGATCCCATTCACTGTCAAAAAAGGTAGAGAAAACATCAAAGGGAATGAAAAAGACATTTTCACAATGAGAATATTTCCATATCAAAGGGAACAAGTGGAAGGACCTGCCAGTATCACCCACATATGAAACTCCCCAATGAATCATCCATTTCCCTGGAAGACTACATCCAACACTCAGCTCCCAATCCTCACTCTCCTTCCCTTTCTTTAACCTCACATATATCTTCCCTTCCGCCTATCCAAATTACACTCATTAATCTCAGCCAAAACACACACACAAACAAACAAAAATCAAAGGTAAATCTCAAATGCGAATCCAAAATTTAAGACAAGAGTTCGCGAACAAGCACTACGAAGGTTTCAAGGAATCGAGAAAACCTTTTCGATTCGCTGAACGGGGAAATTCTCCTTGAAGATGATGACATCATCGGTTTCGATGACAGCAGTATCGGAGGAGCTAGCTCGAATCGCGACGGACTTACCGGAGCCGAAGCTAACACCGGCGCTGCTTCTTCTTCTTCTTATTCCGATCGAGTTCAGCTTCGTCGAAGTGAAATGACAACGGAGATTCAACGAGCAAGGGTTGAAGAAGAAGCCTCTAGCTCCGTTGTGGATACTAGAGCTGTGACGAAGAGAAGAATGGTGGAGAAGAGACTCGATTGGAACAGTGGACATTGCAGTTTCCGTGTGATCGAGAAGGAAGAAGATATTTTTGAAGCGAGAGTGAAGAGAAGAAGAGGTTAAGAGTCGTTTGAAATAATTATTTTTTTTTTGGAGAAAAAAGAGATTTGGTTTTTTGGTGAAAGGGAAGATACCTTTTTATATTTTGAGATTCGAGTAAAGGAAAGGCGTCGGACTTATATTACTATAAATTCATCACTTATAAGCCACGTCAGCTTTTCTTAGGGGTCCCACATTTTCCTTCGTCGGCAAAATTTTATAATGATACGTTTTTGGAATATAATATTCTAATTACGTTGATGTTTTTTTTTTCTTTCTCTGTTTATGATCTGACGGCTGACCGTTGAGTTTGGAGCGTTTTAGTTGAGATGGTTGTTCCCGAAATCGTGAAGCACAGATCTCCAGTGGTTGTATCGTAGAGTTCTAAAAAGTAGGTACCTTTTTTTATTTATCAAGTTAATCATTGATTTTATTTTATTTTATTTTATGAGTTTTTTTTTATAAATGATACTTTCTCTGTTCTAGAATAATAAACTACTGTTGCTTCTTGACCTCTAGACTAATAATGTTTTGCCAACGATCATTTACTAAAATTTTAATTGGTGAACTCACAACTTTGTAGTAGCAAAATTAAGAGAGAAAATGTTGTAAAATGAAAAAGAATCAGTATTATCTTTCAGAAGAGAAGACAATCAGTTTTATTCGCATATGCATTCATGACTCCGTGTAAATATCCTCTGATGCCTATGTTTTATACTAATCTTATTTTGAAAAAGTAAAAAACTTTCCTGACAGAAAGAAACCCAAATTGGGTCAAATACTATCAAGCCCAAAACATATCCCCAAAACCAGACTTAGGATCTAGTCCACAAGCTGATAACGATAAGTATTTTAAGGAATCCGACCATAAGGACTTCACAACATAGAAAAGCCAAACCGCTAAAGATTAGAAAAAACTAAGTAGCAACATAACTAAAAGCCCTGAAGAAAGTTTTGTACTTCAAGATCTCTTTACTCAGCAGCTTTACCCTGAAGAAGACCATCCCTGATCTGTGAAGCAATGTCCTTAACAGCGCCTGGACCATGCGGTATGAACACGGAGTTGGACTTTGAAGACGCTCCAATGTCCTTCAAAGTGTCAAAGTACTGAGTTACCAAAACCATGTCCATCACGTCTTTGGAAGATGTCCCTGGAACAGACTCTGAAAAGGCCAGCACGCTGTTCCTCAAACCATCCACAATGGCTTGTCTCTGGCGAGCTATACCCAAACCTGAAAGGTATTTCGATTCAGCTTCTCCTTCGGCTCTCTTGATCTGCAGTATCTTCTCTGCCTCTGCTTTCTCAGTCGCTGCCTCCCTCATTCTCGAAGCTACGTGTGACCAGAAACAGAACATAAATATTAAAAAGCTATTCAGCAAACAAAAGTCAAAAACTTTGTATATACAGTACCAACAATTGAGCGTACCAGCATTGATTTCATTCATTGCCCTCTTCACGTGCACATCTGGCTCGATATCAACAATAAGCGTCTGAACTATCTCATACCCGTAATGCGACATAGCCTATCATATAACACAACAACAGATTCAGTACTATGTATATAATTTCTGTAAAGCTTTCAAAATTTTGCTCAGTGAGATGGCTTCAAAGTGGTTAGACTTACCTTTTCAAGCTCACTCTCAACGGTTTTCGCAATGTCGTTCTTCTGCTCAAAGGTTGAGTCAAGATCCAGCTTAGGTACACTCGCTCGGATCACTACGCAAAAACAAATCAATGGTCGATTAAGTTAACGATTAGGCAAACACAACAACACCAAGAAACAAAACAAAAAGGAAGGATATTGGGAAAAAACAAACAAACCATCAAAGACATAAGCTTGAATCTGATTCCTCGTGTTGCTGAGCTTGTAAAAAGCATCTTGAGCACTCTCCGCCAAGGCACGGTATTGAATGGAAGCAACAACGGTAACAAACACATTATCCTAAAGAACACAAAACCCATTAACAACAACCTTCAAAGTCTCAAAAACTATAGAGACACAAAAAGAGTACCAAAAAAAAAAGCAAAAGACCTTAGTTTTCGTCTCGCAGCGAACATCAAGCTGTTGAACACGCAATGAAAGGTGACCAGCGACTTGACTCCCCAAACACCAAGGCAAACAATGACAACCTGGCTCAAGAACATCGTCGAATTTCCCAAACGTCTCCTTGATCGCTACAGTCGACTGATCAACTTGAACACATCCTAAAACTTGACCCATTTTGTTTCTGTTCCTGAAATACAATCAAACAACTGTATAAAACAGAACATCAGAAACTTTAGAAAAATGATATCACACAAGTCAAATTATAAATCTTTTGTCAAAATGAAGCGAACAAGAAGTAAACAACAAGGCAAAAAAATATTCTGAACCATACACACCAAAGTCAAAAGAGAAAGTCAAAGTTGTCTTCTTTTTATAGCCAAGGATAACATTTTTAAACCCATTTGTCTCTACGACAAGTAAACTCAGGTTCTATTAAAACATTTAACTATTCAACAAAATATTCCCGTCTTACTGAAATACTATAAGCCGCAAAAACCCTTCGCCTTCTAGAAAACCACACGAAAAGAAAAAAAAAAAAAAAAAAAAAAAAAAAAACNACGAAACCCTAAAATCGACAAGATTGCTGTAGATGAAGTACAAAAAAGGGGTCCACAAAATCAACAGTAAGCAAGAGAAAATTAGGTACCTAGAAAGAGCGGAGAGATCTATAGGATCAAAGGGAATTACACAAACTGTGATTTAGGAATCAAAGAGAAGCGAAAATATAAGCAAAGCACAAATATGAAAAAAAGGAAAGGAAGAGAAGGAGAAAGTTGGAGGAAATTACAAGGGAAGGACAGAGGAAGGTTCGGCGAAACTACTTTACTTTAATACAATCTTCTCTTTCTAATTTTTATGTGTCTTGAGACTTGACGAAACCGAGTTGTTTTGGAAAGTGGGGAGAGAGTCTGGTCTGATGCTGTTTTGATTTGCACCACTAAATAATATATAAAATTTCCGGATTTTTTAAGATAATTTTTTTTTTTAATTTCTATTTTTTTTTGTCAAATTTTAATTTCTATTTAATATAGTTTTAAGTTGACTGAGAATTTTCAAATAAAAGTAAGTTCCTTATCCGACTGATATGTTAAGTTGTTAACGTATTTAAATTAGTTTGTAGATATTGGTCTTTCCGTTTTCTTAGTGATCTCTGTTTTCTTTAAAATTTTAAAATTTGGTATGAAGTTTAACATTTTACCCCCAAAAACAGAAAAAAAAAAACAAATAAATTTGATTAAAATGGGTGGGCTTTCTCTCTCTTCTCTCTCTAGAATCTTTCAGAGAGAGAAAGTCACCTTTCCTTTTGTTTTTTGATCGGAATTTTCCTTCCGGTTGATCCGGATCTTCTTCTTCCGTATATCGGATAATAAATTCCTTCCGGTTGATCCGGATCTTCTTCCGTATATCGGATAATAAAACTCCGACTCTATTCGGTCCCTCTCCGACGTTGTTCGGTTTTTATGTTTTTATCTCCTCTTCCCTGTTATTTCTAAACTTCTCCGGTTAGCTGGAGTTGTGTTTATTCCGTCTGAAATTGAGGCTTTCTTTATCTTCGCTGGTCATGCTTAATCTTTATTTTGAAAGAAGTAAACCTTCGCTTTCTTTGAAACTTTTATTAGGTCTTAAGCTTAGTTTTCTTTCAGGGTATATGATTGAATTTGTGATTAAGTACTGTTGATTTTAGTTCTAAGTCAGTAGAATTGAAGTTTTCTTAGTAGAAAACGTTTCAATGAAGATTTGGA
>OVBI01003347.1:0-13061 GCA_900406495.1 Sisymbrium altissimum
TATATATATATATATATATATATATATATATTATTTTATTTTGTTTTGGCTTTTCTTTCTTTCTTTTTTTATTTAAACTTGCAATGGAAGTAATTGATAGCCCGGATTTTAAAAATTAAACAGAACAGAAAAATTTCAAAAGAAATAGATGAAACGAATTTTAAAAGAAAGAACAGAGTATCAAGCTTAAGATCTGCTCTGATACCACTTGACACACTCCCTGAGATCAACTCTTAAGCGGTACAGGATAATCCTTCCAATCGTGGGCTACTAGCACCGAATAGAAGGAGTTGTGGAGACGAAGGGTTTCACACAAAGTCTATGGACTGACTTTGATGATCCCGGTTCTAGACTCAGTGGATATACGCACCACGGAATCTAGAATGAGGTTGATGGATGTACGCACCAGCAACCAGAATTGTTCAGAAAGAACAAGAGAAATCACTTCTCAAAGATAGAAAATAATTGATAAAAAAGTTGGTTATTATTTCTCGTTGAAGAAGAAGAGTACATATAAAGTTTACAGGAGAATTTATGACATAGAAAATAGAAATGTGGACTAAAATTAACTCGCGGCGACTGACTCTTGAATCCACGCGTTTTGGTCAAAATGACCCCTCGGCTACTCATGCGTGTCGGCTAGATTGTTGGCTCGGTCACCCGGATGATGCTGTTATGATGCAGAAGACGTTTCACTCGAGCCGTTTGAGTTATGATGTGACCGACTTATTCGTTGAGGTGAAAGAGTCTTATCTTGGAGTTTGTCCCGGAGGAAAACTCCAAAATCCCATCGAAGTCCAAACTCTTGGTCATTGGTCGGGACGCATCTCTATCGGGTATCGATCCGGTCAGTGCAAGAACTTGGGTTCTATTGGAAGGCGAGGTATCCAGATCACTATCGGATGCCAATCGTGCAAAGATACGATGCTCTCGGGACGCGTCTCAGGTAAACATGCTTCGGGACGCGTCTCGGGTAAATTCATTGGCGGTACGGGACGCATTTCTATCGCGCAATGTTTGTTGCCCCAAAACCTCAGCTGGTTGCGATACTCGGTATTTTGCTCGGGACACACTGACCAGCTCGTCTCCATCAGACCCTGGATCAAAGCGATAGACAGTACGTTCCACGTCTCGATGAAAATCCCTTGCGTCTTGATAGTTGTGCGATCCGTCTCGATGCACATCCTGATTCTCTCGGCCAACATCCATAGTTTCTCGGGCAATTTTCCTCCTATGTTTTTTAATCGTCTTTTCTCCATCTTTGCTCCCAGCCACATGCTCTGGTTCAAGCTGCTCTTCTTCGTCCGAGCTGTTCACCATACCACCGTCCGGATGCATGTACTGATTCTCATCACAATGTGTATTTAGTTTTTTCGGTTCGGGTACAAACTATGAGGAACTATAAAATACCTGAAAATTTTCGGTTCTTAATGGTTCCGGGTATTTTTGAAAAATACCCAATTTTTTCTATTCATATATTTTTTCCTTTTTTGTAACCATATTAATTTAATTTCTTAATTAAAATATATTTAAAAATAAGAAAATTCAAATAATAATTCTTTTTTAAATTAGAAATTTATTTTAGTCACTTAAAATTATGTTTATATGATCACAATTATATTTTCCGCAAAAACCGCAAAATTACATTTTCCTCCAAAACTATAAATTTACGTTTCCTCCAAAAATTGAAAAATTGCATTTTCTCGAAAAAACCGCAAAATTATGTTTTTCCGCCAAAACCGAAAAATTGTGTTTGCCCGCCAAAACTTCAAAACTGTGTTTTCCTAAAAAAGCGGAAAATTATGTTTTTCCGCCAAAACTGCAAAACTGTGTTTCCTGCCAAATTCATAAAATTACATTTTCTCATAAAAACCACAAAATTATCTTTTTCCGTCAAAACCGCACAATTGTGTTTTCTCGCAAAAACCGTAAAATTGTATTTTCCACCAAAACCGTAAAATACCATTTTCCAATCAAAATCACAAATTGCATTTTCCCGTAAAAACTGTAAAATTACGTTTTCCGCCAAAATCATAAAATTATGTTTTCCCGTTAGAACCGTAAAATTACGTTTTCTCGTCAAACTCGCAAAATTGGATTTTCCCGTCAAAACCATAAAATTGCGGGGTTGACGGAAAAAATTTGAATTTTCAATTTAGTTGGAAAATATATATTTTTTTTGTTTTCTGTACAATAGTTATAAAGTATTATTTATATTATATTTGTTTTTAACTAAACTTTATAATTAATTAATCAATTTAGATAATAATGGTATATTTGTAATTGGTTATTTTTGGCTGAACCATCTCCATCTCGATGGTCCAAATTGGTTTAGTCAGCTGACTTAAAAAATTTGCATAAGTGTTGAAAGTCATCTAGATGGTTCATTCAGATGAACCATCTTGATGAACCATTTTTTGGTAAAAAAAATGAATATCATTCAGATAGTCCATTCAGATGGTCCATATGGATGGACAAACAAACAGGGCCACATTATAAAGAGTTCAAATTTTTTAGAAAAATTTTGATTTAGTTAAATAGCTAAACTGAATTTATTTATTAATTTTATGTGTTGTAGATACTTTATGTGAGATACCGAATGATAAAGATACAAATACCCATGTGAAGTTCTGAAAAGATTAAAGTATTAGTATTTTAGTTATGTGATTTTAATTTAATTTATTTTAAATTATAAGATTGTTAACTAATTAACAAATGTAAGTCAAGGTTTTCACATATTTGGAAAATTTGAGAACTTTTTTTATATTTTCTCTCATATTTTGTAACTATTTTTTTTTTTTTTGACAACAAAATAATATAGTAAATATAATAGAAAAAGGCTTAAAGAGCTTCTTTTAATCAAGTCGGTGGAACCGTGTCATCATGAAAAGCTTATATCAGGAGAGTTCTAACACAGCGCGCTAACTTGTCCGCCTTAAAATTCTTTGCACGTGGGATAAGCTTAATGGAAGATGGGTTGAAAAATGCCTTCCATATATGAAACTCCTCTAGGTGTGTTGTGAAAGCCGGCCAATCCTCAGGATTAGATAATATCTTCACCAAGTCGGAGTAATCTGTAGCAAAATTATTTGGAAGTACTGAAGATCTTTCATACACTCCATTGCCCAGAGCAATGCTTCAAACTCTGCATGTAACTGTGACAAACTAGCTCTGTTATTACGAGAACTCATTCGTTTTTCAAATGTCCCCTCTTTACTGCAATACCAACCTTGGCCCGAGAAAATATCTGATTCTTTCCAAGAACCATCCACAAAACACCACCATCCCTCATAAATCGCAGTAGTCTGTGTAACAGGATGTTGCATATTGTTCCTAGTGTCCGTTGATTGTGCTTCCTCCCATAACCGATCTTTCGATTCCGCATGATTGAGAATCTCGGAAGAAATACGATCCTTGTTTTTGAAAAAATTTTCATTCCTATTCTTTCATAAATATTAAATTATCAATGGAAAATAACTATTTTCACTCTCTTTAGGGTGCCTCGAAAAGAGATAATCCAAATTTGAAAAAACTGATGTCCTCGGAAAAATTTGAAGATTAGAAAGAATTTTAGAAAGAGCCCACGTTTGAACCGCCACTGGACACTCAAACATGACATGGTTAATTGTTCTTCCTCATTTCCACAACAGCCACATTGAGTATCACAATTTATACCTCTTGATCTCAGATTTTTCGTAACCGATACACAGCCCGATAAAACCTGCCAAATAAAATGTCTCATTTTTGGTGGACATTTAATTTTCCAAGTATGTGCCAAAAGAGGTTTAATGTCCGGACCATAAATAGAAAAAGTATTCCCGAGCCATGGAAGGACCGTTCAATATCGTAATCCGATTTAACCGAATATTTACCATGCTTCGTATAATGCCATCCATAAGTATCTTTTTTCTTAAACCGGCTCAGTGGTATATGCTTGATGAGATTGACATCCTCCGGTATAATGGTCACCCCAAGTAAAGGTATATTTCACAAGCGAGTCTGTGGGTCAATCAAACTGTCAACAGTGAGGGATGGGTATACATTAAATTTACAGGTTGCTGGTCTCGGGTGAGGGGCAGGTATCCAGGGATCATTCCAAACTGAAATGGTTGTTCCAGATTCCACCATTTTGATTAATCTTTTGCTAACCAGAGATCTAGCAGAGATGATACTTCTCCAGCCATAGGATGGGGAATACACTCTAACTGGGTCCAACGGGTCCGAATATCTAAAATATCTGCCCTTGAAAACCCGTGCAAAAAGGGATTCAGGTTTGTCAATTAGACGCCATAATTGTTTTACTAATAATGCCGTGTTATAGTCCTCTATTATCCGGAAACCCAAACCACCATTGTCTTTTGTTCGGCATAATTTTTCCATGCCATCGAGTGAATACCTTTCTGATTTCCATTTGTGCTCCACCAAAATTGTGAAACTGCGCTCGTAAGTTTCTTGGTTACTGTTTTAGGTAATCTGAAACAGGATATGCCGTGAGTTGGTAAAGTTGTTGATACTGATTTAATTAAAACCTCATTTCCTTCTTTTGTTAAATAGCGTAAAGTCCATCCATTGATTCTGTTATGTAATCGTTCTTGTAAAAAGCCAAAAATTTGAGTTTTTGCCCCTCCCAGACTCTCTGTAATACCTAAATATGATCTCATTCCACCATTACATAAACTTATTACTCTCAGTTCCATCATACGACTCGATCGTGTTGTTTTTGGAATCAAATAAATATTTGTCATATTTAGCCGTTTATCAAAAGAACCAGACCACATAAAGCTATTAACCAAATCTAAGATGTCATCTTTGATAATGGGCCATGCCTGTTGAAAAAATAGAGCAGTCATTCCATCTGGACCTGGAGCTTTCTCCGGGTGCATCATATATAATGCTAAACAAACCTTTTCCTCTGTAGCTCGAGCAGTTAACCGTTCATTCATAGAATACGTGATCGCAGGTTCGACCTCCCGAAGAACCTCATCAAAATCCGTCGGTGAGGTTGAAGCAAAGAGTTTTTCAAAATAATCAACTGCGACCCCTTCGATTTGTGTATCTGAAGTAACCCAGTCACCCACCTCGTTATGTAGATCAATAATTTTATTTTGAACCCTTTATTGTTTAGTTATAGCATGATAGAATTTGGTATTGCGATCTCCTGAAATGTGCCACATATTTGTATTTATTTTAAATGTGGAGTTCTGGATGAAAAACCCACTGATAGAAATAGGTTTTACCTACTCTAAGCTACTTAAGCTGAACAACTTGACTTAGTTAACTTTAACCATACTAACTAACTAAGTACATTTATTCTTCTTAATGTGTAATTTTTTGTTACACACCCAATCTCGTCTAGACTTCTTCTTTTTCCTTCGTTGACTTCCTTCTTGATGTGGCTAACTTCTTTTTCTTAATTTGATTGTCGAAACCTTAATGGTTAAATATTGTCTATTTTAAAAACTATTGAATTAGTGGTTTTAAGAAAAATAAACTATCTTAAATGTAAAAATTAGTTATTTTGGTTATAAGAGTTTTAAGGAGACTTTTAAAGTTTTAGAAAGCTACAGCTAATTGAAAAAAAAAAATTACTTCAAAGACTATATAATTAAACTTTGGTTATAAACTATTATCTTCCAAATATGGACACATTTAAGCAATTCGAACATCATCCAAGTAAAAATCAATTTGTTGGCAAAATTTTGGGACATCAAAACTTTTTTTTTTTTTCAACAGACTTTTTTAAACTTTGATGTGGCCATGTGGGTTACCATATTTTAATTCTACAAAAAGTAATGTGACATATTAAGATACAATGTACGTGCGAAACATCATTCTGCACCTAATTTTGCTTTTTTTGTCCCTCGTTTTTGTTGACAGTATTTAGTTTATCTTAAAGACTTGGAACTAGAAAATCTCGAACTTACAGTTTTGCCTCGATCTTTTCGATCTTTTTCATATCATCTTTTTTTTTTAATGTATTTACCTTTTTCGTTTAGTCACACGCCTTATTTTCCCTACTTTTTTGGTAAGTAAATTAGATACCAAAAAGACTTTTAAAACATTTCTCATTCGTTAGAATAATACATACAAATACTTTTTTTTTATCTCATTTCTTAATCTATATAATCTTTACATTTTTATTTCCTCTACTTTTTCATACTAAAAAGTTTTATTAATTAGAAATATTTGCTAAACTTTTTTAATAAAGGTCTTTTTTAATCATTTTATTGTTATAAACCATATGATGGATTGTCATAACTGTTCCGGCCCGGTCTGGCCCGTCCATAAGTCTGCCGTTTTCCTATATGGATTAGGAGTTGTATTTCCTTATTGGTTTAGGTTTTGTACTTTCATTTTTCTGTATTTCCTTTTCTTAGAAAAGGAAGTTTCATTTTCTCTTATATATTCATCCTTATATAAAGGATTTATTATCTATGGAATAAATACATCGAATTCCCTCTATCTCTTTCTCATTATTTACAACACGTTATCAGCACGATTATTCTAGAAACCCTAAGCTCAAACGATAACCATCCACCTCGTACGATGTTAGCCTGCTCGATGCACGATCTATCCAGCTTGTCCGGATGTACGATCTCTGTCCAATCTCAGCATACAACTTTCTCTTAAGGTTAATCCATTCAACCCAAATCGGAGGTTTTAAGGTAAGTCAACGAAACCCTAAAACACTTAAACCCTAATCATGAAAACCTAAATACTAAAGCATGTTCGATTTTATTTATTAATGTGATTGTTTTTCACCCTGATTCACATCTGTTTGTTTTATGAAATCCTAATCACATGAGTTTTATAATTACCCTGAAAATTTTACCTAATAGAATCCATATGCTAGCCTTGCTAAATTCATTGATTAATTGATTGCTAAATCTGATCGAATGTTTGAAGATTGAAACTGCATGATAGTTAATTGTCCTAACAAGGTTTCTACTTAAAATCTGATCAGCCCATACGAACATATAGATCCCGTATGCTAGGTTTTGCTTGTTAGGAATGTCTTGTTTGCTCATGAGACTTGTTTGATAAACATCATACATCTGCATGACTTGGTTTGCATCATATCCCCATGAACATTAAATTTTATGAAACCTAAAGAATAAGGTATATGATTTCAGATGTCGAAAATCAACAACTTGGATTTTGCTGCCCTAAATCTCTGGGGAGATTATTACTTACAATGGACATTGGATACTAAGATTATCCTAAAATCAAAAGGGCTCGGTGAATGTATCACTGAGGACAATAATGAATCGGAAAAGGATAGATACAAAACCATCTTAATAATTCGCCATCATCTTGCTGAAAGTCTCAAAGATCAGTACTTGGCAATTAAGAATCCCTAGACTTTTGGAGAGAATTAAATACGAGATATGATCACCAAAGAACGGTGTTATTACAAAAGGCTATGTATGATTGGAGAAATCTCAGAATCCAGGACTTCAAGTCCGTGGATGAGTATAACTCAGTCCTATTTAAGATAGTTTCTAAATTGAAACTGTGTGGTGAGGATATAACAGAAAAGGATATGCTAGAAAAGACCTTTTCTACCTTCCACACAAGTAATGTATTGTTACAACAATAATACTGTGAAAAGGGCGTCACGACTTATGTAAGTCTGATCTAATGTCTATTGCTTGCCGAGCAAAACAATGAATTATTGATGAGAAACAGTGAATTGAGACCTCCAGGATCAACCCCACTCCCTGGTGGCCGCAGAGGCAAAGAAAGAATCAAACCACGTCCAGAAAGAGCATAAGCATCGTCGGGATGCAGACGACGACTATCGGGACGCAACTAAGGTTCATCGGGACGCGAGGGAGCTCAATCGGAACATAGGCAAGGATCACCGAGATGCAGAAAACCAACATCGTGACGTGGAGACCAAGTCTCGGGACGCGGGTAATCCTCATCGAGACACAGGAAATTCAAACATCGATCAATACTGTTCTCGGGACGCGGCAACCAAACTTCGAGACGCGGCAACCAAACTTCGAGACGCGGCAACCAAACTTCGAGACGCGACTGGGCCAAACCTCGGACTAATTTCTGATCGAGTCACATGAGCAGAAAATATCAGGCCACGCAATTTAAACATCGGGCCAATTACTGAGCCAACCCATCATCGGTCCACAACTTCCCCGAGACGCGCAACCAGAGGGCCAAAACCAATTCCCCTCAGCCCGAACTTAATTTCTACCGGACCAAATCAGTTTTCTACCGAGCAAAACATCAAACCGGTAATAATATTCGACCGACCAAATCATTCACATGATTTGGACCTACCACGGGACGCACACACTTCACACGGCCTTTCCTTATTCGTTATCACACGCGCATAAGCCTAAGTCTATTATTCCGACCAGATTCATCCTATTACCACCCGATCATCACGCCACGGTAAGTCAGGTAATTTCTCCCTTTTGAATTATTTCCTTGACCAACCATCGCACCATTTTCTCTTTGATTTATTTTCTAAGGTAAGTGTTAGCCTCCTGTTATTTTATTTCATAGAAGTAAGGCATAATGTTTGCCACATTTTCATACTTAGAATCAAATTGTAATATGTTTCAAGACCCCAGGAAGGGCATAGCTGACGGACAATATAAGTCCCACTGCAACCTTGTATTTTGGACACCTTTTTGATAATAAAAACTCGAACTTTCTTCTATAAGAAAAGTCATAAAGCACTTTTGCCTTAAAGAAATCCGGAATTTCTCATTGTCTTATCACGGTTTTTTTCATCGGATCGTGTGGCCACCAACACTACCACCCTTCGCTCGTACCAACCCTCATCAGATTAACCGGAGAGTGCCGTACGGCCAACCGACTGATCCCATCGTACCATTTCATGAATTCATCGACCATTCCTATAGGCTAACCCGCATGAGCCATACAGCTGGTGATGGTCTCCATCACCCACAAGCAAACCTCCATTCCGGAGTTTGCATTATCTGGTATCAGAGCTCCAAAAGCTCCATCTTATGTGTTTTTTTTTCCGATTCTTCATTTAGTCTTCATACTTATTTTTAAAAAAAAGAACATTTGATACTTTTCTTTTAATTTCAGGAATCATTCATCACCGGACAAGATCACACTGACCACCGCACCGTTCATCATCTCCGATCAAATCGGATAATCTCTTCCCTTAGATTATTTCAATTCTCGTCTGCATTTTGTTTTCGATTCATATTCAAAAAAAAAAAAAAATTATGAAACCAGT
The DNA here is from genome assembly GCA_900406495.1 of Sisymbrium altissimum. Classification (NCBI taxonomy): domain Eukaryota; kingdom Viridiplantae; phylum Streptophyta; class Magnoliopsida; order Brassicales; family Brassicaceae; genus Sisymbrium; species Sisymbrium altissimum. Next base: position 9,239 of record OVBI01003347.1, read on the forward strand.
TTCCTTATTTAAATTTCGCGTGCAGACATCTCATTCAGCCCGTAAATTTAGTCAGTCAATTGGTCAATCATTTCCGTCAATCACGTTTGAATTGTTCTGCATATCTCTTTCATTATTTCGGTCCGTAATAATTGCATACTTACAAAAAAATATTATAAACTCACATCATCTTTTGTTTCTAATGTCAGGAGACAACATGAATGACAACAATACACGTGAGCAATTCGCTCAAATCATGGCAGCCATTGAAAGACTGACCAACTGCATCGTTCAGGTCGAAAATCGACAGAACGACGAAGCTGACTATTTGGACGACGACAGCCGAGCTTCCCGGAGACGCGGTAACAATGGCCCGGAAGCACATCGGGATGACCACGACGACCCCAATCACGACCAGGGCCACGATAGGCGATACGACCCGGCTAATGCACGACATTGCAGAAGAAGTTTCTCTAGCAGCTGCTCAACTCACTGACAATCCTCTGGCATGGTGGGACTGAGACGTAGCTGACCGGCGACGATGACGGCTTTCAAAATTCTCAGATGGGAAGATATGAGCTTCCATTTCCGCAAGCGGTACGTGCCAGCTTACTATCACTGAGACTTGCAGAAGAAGTTTCAAAAACTTTCCCAAGGATCTAAGACAGTTGAGGAGTATTTCGAAGAGTTTGAAACTCTGAAGAACAGGATAGAAGTTTCTGACTCGCAAGAGACAGTCATGGCTCAGTTCTTAGACGGCCTTCAGGACCGCATAGCCCAAAAAGTGGAGCGACAGCCCTACGGTGACCTAGATGAGCTTCTCTATCTCGCCGTGCAAGCTGAGCAACACATCAAGAGGAAGACAACGTCTCTCAACCGTTCCAAGCTGAATTGGACTCCTCCAGCACGCAGCTTTGAGAAAGGCAAAACCATAGAGGCCGTTTAATGGAAGCCAGCCCCAAAGACCAACAAACTGACCAAACCCGGCTCCAGCACAACTCCGGCCACACGAGCTCAAGATGTGACTTGTTTCAAGTGCCAAGGTAAGGGTCATTACGCGAGAGAGTGTCCCAACCAACGAGCCACGATCTTTCGCGACGATGGTGAGGTCGAATCTTGTGATGAGGCTGAGATTTCCACGAAGGAACTCGACGATGAGATTGCCGACTATCCGGACGTGGGAGACATTTTGGTGACACAGCGGTCACTCAGTGCCATGTTCGAGCCTGAGACCATCCAGCGAGAGAACATTTTTTATTCTCGGTGCACCGTCCAATCCAAGATATGTAGTCTGATCATATATGGAAGATCATGCACCATTGTAGCCAGCAAATACTTGGTGGACAAGGTAGGTCTGAAAAAGACTAAGCACCCTCTTCCGTACCGGTTGAAATAGCTAGATGATAAAGTGAAGCTCCGGATCAGCGAACAGGTCACTGTTCCATTCAGCATCGGCAAGTATGCCGACCAGGTGACCTGTGACGTGGTGCCAATGCAATCAGGGCACATTCTTTTGGGATGACCTTGGCAATTCAACAAGGAGAGTTTGCATAACGGCCGGACCAACTACTACAGCTTCGACCACAATAGCAAAAAGCACAACCTAGCACCATTATCTCCTCACGAAGTCCACGAGTTACAAAAAGCCATGGACAAAGGGGCCAAGGCAGAAAAGTTAAGTAAAACCAACCTTTTTATCTCACCTTGCAAAGTTATAAAATCATTAGAAATGAACAAACAAGTATTTCTCATGATCTTTAAAGAAGGGTATCTTGCAGGGACAGAGGCAACAGACCATCCCGAGGAGATTAAGACACTGCTGGATCAATTTCAAGACGTTTTCCCGGAGGAGATACCAGCTGGTCTTCCATCCATCCGCGGGATTGAACATAGTGCCGGGTGTACCTCTTCCAAACAAACCTGCATACAGAGTCAACCCCGAAGAAGCTAAAAAACTTGAGAAACAAGTGCAAGAGCTCATGAGACAGGGATACGTCCGAGAAAGTCTAAGTCCTTGTGCCGTACCGATTATTCTGGTTCCAAAGAAGGATGAAACTTGGAGGATGTGCGTGGACTGCCGAGCAATCAACAATATCACAGTCAAATACCGCCATCCAATTCCCCGGCTGGACGATATGCTTGATGAGTTAAGTGGCGATACCATCTTCTCTAAAATTAATCTTAAAAGTGGTTATCATCAGGTTAGGATGAAAGAAGGAGACGACTGGAAGACTGCCTTCAAAACTAAGAGAGGACTGTACGAGTGGCTAGTCATGCCCTTTGGCCTGACCAATGCACCCAGCACGTTCATGAGGCTAATGAACCACGTACTGATAGTATTCATCTATAAGTTTGTTGTTGTGTACTTTGATGACATCTTAGTATATAGTGCCTGCTTGAAAGATCATCTGGCTCATTTAGAACAAGTCTTTGAAACCTTACGCTTGGAAAAATTGTATGCCAACCTTAAGAAATGCGTATTCTGCACTGATCATCTGGTATTTTTAGGATTTGTTGTAAGTGCACAGGATTTGAAGGTTGACCAAGAAAAGATCAAGGCCATCAAGAGTCGCCAACAACTACTTCCATCGGACATATTAGAAGTTTTCATGGCCTGACCAATTTCTACCGGCGGTTCGTAAAAGATCTCAGCACCATCGCCGCCCCATTTACCGCAGTCATCAAAAAGGTCGTGACATTTTCATGGGGACCAAACCAGGAATCAGCCTTCAACAAACTTAAGGACAGCCTCACCAATGCACCGGTTCTTGTTTTACCTAACTTTGATAAAATGTTTGAACTTATATGTGATGCCTCAGGAACAGGGATTGGAGCCGTACTAACCCAAGTAGGAAAGCCGATGGCCTACTTCAGTGAAAAACTTAATGGGGGCAGCCTTGAACTATCCAACGTATGATAAGGAGCTCTATTCCTTGGTGAGATCTCTCAAGACGTGGCAACACTACATGCTCAGCAAAGAATTCATCATTCACACGGACCACGAGACACTCAAATACCTTAGGGGCCAGAACAATCTCAAGAAGAGGCATGCAAGATGGCTTGAGTTCGTTGAAATCTTCCCATACATCATTAAGTACAAGAAAGGGAACGAGAACACGGTGGCTTATGCCTTATCCAGAAGATATGCCTTGATATCAACCATGGAAGCAAGGATTCAACCATCTAAAGGATCTTTATATCAACGATCCGGAACTAGGAGAAATCTTCTCACAATACAACCGAGGAGCCATCGGACCATACTACAAACACGAGGGATTTTTGTTAAAAGACAAAAAGCTGTGCATTCCACAAAGTTCCATGCGTGAACTAATCATGGCCGAGGCGCACAGAGGAGAACTGATGGGACATTTCGGCATGGACAAAACCAAGAAAATCTTAGCCGAACATTTATTTTGGCCACACCAGAAAATAGACGTGGAGAGGTTCTGTTCAAAATGCACCACCTGCCTCAATCCAAAATCCAGGTCGCATCCTCATGGACTTTATACGCCCTTACCTATTCCTGATATTGCATGGGTCGACATCTCCACGGATTTTGTTGTAGGTCTCCCAAGCATCCGGAGGAAGGATTCCATTTTCGTAGTTGATATGATCATGAGCAAAGATCATGAGCAGCTTGAACCAGAGGAGCTTGAACCCGTGAGTCATGAAGAGAATCAGCTTGAACGTGAGAAGCAAGGACAAAGCATTGTAACAATGGATGATCTTCACGTACCAAATGGACCAATGAACAGGTCAAAGACCAAAGCTCTGCACAAAGCCGTGGAGGCTTTACTAAATCAAATCAAGCTTCAGGATGACCGAACTATACTAACCACCATGG
>OVBI01003348.1:0-13051 GCA_900406495.1 Sisymbrium altissimum
TATATATATATATATATATATATAAAGATAAGTAGAACCTAGATAATCAACACTGCATATTTTTTTTTAATTCATACATTCAATTTTTTTCTCATTTCATTACTTCAAAATCAATTCATGTACTCTTTTCTCATTATAAATTACTCCAAGCTAGTTAATCACTATTATTTGGCTCATTTCTGAACTGATATATTTCTAATTCAATACATCACGTCATACTAAAGAATTTTTAGTTTTATTGTTTAACAGATAAACCCGATTTTCAAACTCGTTAACTTTACAAAATATTGACTTTTGAACTTCTTATTTCTTAACAACATCCATTTGATGCTGTTTATGGAGACAATGCTAGTGTAACACAAGTTGTTGAAGATCGTTATGGATGGACTCAAATCTAAACTATAAGGCAACCATCCATAAAATTCTTGATGGATAGGATAAACATCCAAAAAACTATCTAGTAACTTGGATGGAGTATATCATGATCATCGAAAAGGCTAATTAAGTATCGTGGGTCAAGCAAATCTCGACCTGGACGGTCACAGAAATCCAAGTTGTCTACAGTAAAATCCTAATATATATCATTAAATGGATGGCATAAATCATGAATGGATGTCTGTCCACGCATATGTGGTCCAGTGGTAGGGGAAGGGAATGGTGAAGAATAAAACTCCTAAATCTGGGTTTAATTCTCCTTGAAAACAAAAATCACATTTGTATGGGAAATCTGTCAGTTGGATTTTCGCCCAATTGGTTTACATGATAATCAGAAATACAGGCGGCCTGTCTACCACCTGGCATTAGTCGGAAGACATTCTAAATTCGGGACAGGCTGTGTGGTAGCCCAAATTGAATCTCATGACCCATTCGACCCAAGTCCGCTCAGAACTCATGGTGTCCGTTGAACTACGGGAGTAGTCCACTCTGTAGCACCTCGGTGTGTTCCTACCGAAGCCGACCGGATCAGCCGATAGGATTTATCAAAAAAAAAAAAAAAAAAATCATGAGGGGATGTCGAGGNCGAGGAAAGATGAAGAAACACATGCAAAAATCAACATAAAATTTCAATTTTAGTCACTGAAATCACCAATTATGATATATTAAGATCACTTGGTTTTTGGTTCCTATTTTCATAGAAACAATAAAATTATTTGAAAACATCTCTATTGGTAGATGTTCAATAAGTATGTGTATAATAGAATAATATTTTTTTAAAGAATAATTGAGAGAGAAAATAGTTTCTAAAATGAAAAGTTTTAAAATATTTATTAGAATTTCTACTTTTTAATGGTTCATTTTTAACTTTGAATATAATTAAACAATTGAGTTTTATTAAAACATAAATATTATTTAGTTTAGATGTTCAGTTAATTAAGAAACTTTAGTAATGTGATACATCGTCTCATCAGTTTTGTCCTAAATTCTCTAACAGTAGAAGGCTTGAAATACTAGTTTTACTAATACAGTAAGTAAATACGTATTGACAAATATCGTTGGAGCTTTTTACATTTTTGGTATGTTAAAATTACAGTTTTATAAATACAAATCTTATTTCACAACAGTAAATCTAATTACGAAACTGTAGTTATTTTTGGCACAAGCTTTACAAGGAGAAAGTTGAGAGCCACAAAGACAGTTATTACTGACGAATGCACTGGTCAGGAATTTAGTCATAGGAACCTTTCCCCAAAGATTGTTATAACTCAAGTTCAGTTCCTCAAGTGTAGCAACAGTGGTTGGTACCTTCCCAAATACAAAGTTCCTTGACAGATCCAGGGTGTTCAGTGACTTGTTAAATTTCAGCTGCTCCATGTTGAATTGGAGTTTGTTCCCTGACGCCTTGAACACCAACAGTTAATTCACCATGTTTAGCAACTTTTCTGGATTCCATGGATCTCGTTTTCTGACAGATCAATGTAAGAGTAACCATAAATACTCACTGCCTTCCAATCGTCTAACCTCATCTTGATCCCGCATTTAACTAGCTTCAACGAGAACATGAGCTGCGATAAGGTCACCCATTTCAGAATCGTTTTCAGTTGAAATTTGTTGTATGACAGATCCAAAGATCTGATGTCCTTCACTTTCAAGGCAGGGAACGGACCGGTTAAAAGATTGTGGGAGAGATCAAGATCGATCATTCTAGTTAAAATAGCCAAAATATTCGGTACGACCCCTGAGAACCGATTCCTAGAGAGATGCAATATATCAAGAACCTTGAATTTTGATAAGTAGTCAGGGATTGTCCCTGAAATATTGTTCTGCCCTAGCTCAAGCCTTCGGCGAGCGATGCAATGGAAGGAGGAAGTTCCCCAGAGAACTTATTGCTCGTGAGATCAAGATATTGGAGTTTGGTCATGTACTTGAAAATATTGGGATGGTGCCAGAGAGGCATTTGCGGCTGAGAAAGAGATGAGTTAACCGAGTCACATAGGATAAAGAACTCGGGATCGAACCTGTGAACTGGTTTCCATCGAGAAGGAGCAACTCCAACTGGCTTAGCGTGCCAATGTTGCCGGAAAGGTGACCGGAGAGATGGTTATTCTGAATGTAAACTTCCTTTAGCTTTGGTAACTGGAAAAGGAATTGAGGAAAAGATCCTGTGACTTATAGATTGGTGAAGCGAATGTCATTGAGGTGTTGGAGTTTGGCCAGCGACGGAGAGATAGTGCCGGTGAGAATGCTTCCGGCAATAACTGAACTTCCTTCTACTATCAGTCTAGTGACGCTAATGAAGGAAAATATGATTTCGATTGATAAATGTTTCACGATACAAAGAGATCCACCGTTCTTAACAAACAACAAATCTCACTTTCTAATCAACGAAACTCACCAAGATGATGAAGAATCGCCAAAGAGAGAGACGAATTACACAGAGAATATACGTTACAAACTTTTGAATATATTTTTGAATGAATAAAATCGTTGAAGACGACGACTCCTTATTTGATTTGGTTTCTTCCATAGATTGACATGGCTACATTCCAACCGTCAATCCTCATTACACTACGATTAAATCTCCACCCTCCAAACTCATTAAATCTCAACCCTCTATTTGAATCTCCACCCTCCAATGCCTTTAAATTTCAACCCTTCATTCCCTATAACAAATCCTCCCGATTTCAAAAACCTTGACCTCAAGGTTGAAAAGAAGGAAACTTCTGCTGCAGATCAAACAAAAACTCCCAAGAGGCTTCATCCGCCGAGTGATTACGCCACTGAACCAAAACCATGGTGGCAGCATGACCCTGTCGTTTAACCATCTTCCGAGCCAACACACACTCCGATTCCTTCACTAACACATCAGACACCACAGATGGCAGAGTAGCTGAAACAGTAGCAGCACCCACCAACAGCTTCAGTTGAGAAATGTGAAAAATCGGATGAACCTTTGAGTCTGCTGGTAACTTCAACTTATAAGCCACTGGTCTGCATTTATCAATGATCAGATACGGCCCAAAATACTTCGGAGACAGCTTCTGAGTAGAGCGTAACATGACATACACAATCTCCAATCTTAAATCTTCGTTCAGTACGATGTTTATCAGCAAACTGCTGCATACGATGTTGGGCCCGCATCAGATGAAACTTCAAGATCAACAACATGTCCTCCCGATCCTGTAAACAACTATCCACTACAGCAACTTTTGACTCACCAGGCAAATATGGCAAATGTTGTGGAGGAGGTTGGCCATGCACTGCTTCATAAGGAGTCATACTTGTAGAAGAATGAAAATTGGTGTTGTACAAAATTCAGCCAACGGTAACCACTCACTCCACAAATGCGGCCTGTCACTACACATACAACGCAAATACGTCTCCAGACTACGATTAACCATCTCTGTCTGACCGTCTCTTTGAAGATGATAAGCAGTGGACATATTGAGAGCAACACCCTGTAAGCTAAACAACTCGCGCTAAAATTCACTCAGAAAAACAGCATCACGGTTGCTCACAATACTACGAAGAAACCCACGAAGCTTAAAGATGTTGTCCAAAAAAGCTTGAGCGATAGATGATGCAGAATACGAATGCTTCACAGCCACAAAGTGACCAGCCTCACTCAATCGATCCACCACCACCAAAATTACAGACTTCCCAAAGGACATCGGCAGACCGTCAATAAAATCCATCAAAATGTCAATCCAAATGGACTCCAGAATTGGTAAAGGTTGAATTAAACCTGGATACGCAGACGTTTCAGACTTGCACTGCTGACAAACCCCACAACTGCGAATGAAAGCCTGAATATCCTTTGCCATATCTTTCCAATAAAAAAGACCTTTCACACGTTGATGCGTGACATCACGCCCTGAACGACCTCCCAGTCCTGAAAAATGAAGCCAGTCCAAGATCTTATTGCGCAGAGCAACATCAAAAGAAACCACCAGCTTACTCTTCCTGCGTAACAGGCCTTGCGACCATGAAAAATGCTTCCTAGCAGCAGGATTCGCCTTCAACTCCTCGATAAGAGAACCAGTGGAGTTGTCATGGAGGTAAGCTTCCTGAATCATTGTAATGAGATCACATTCTAACACTGTCATAGCCATGTGTAAAACCTCTGAACCATCAACACGAGACAAAGCATCGGCGGCCAAATTCTCCTTCCCCTGTCTAACTGAATCTCATAATCAAATTCCAGAAGCTTAGGGAGCCACTACTGTTGGATAGGCGTATTGAGACGTTGCTCCAACAAATATTTGAGACTTCGTTGATCCGTTTTGATGATGAAATGGTCATTCAACAGATAACAACGCCACTTATGTAGCAAGTAACTCATTCTCATAAATCGACAGCAAAAGTTGTTTACCCTTCAAATGCCGACAGATATAAGTCAAAGGATGTCCCTCCTGCATCAGAGCAGCTCCGATGCCCTGACCACACGCATCCGTCTCCACTATGAACAGTTTATCAAATTGAGGAAGAGCCAACACGGGAGCTTCACAGAGGCTCGTCTTTCACTGTTCAAACGCGGACTGAGCCTCATCAGACCAACCAAAGGATTCCTTCTTGGTTAAAGCAGTCAAAGGCCGAGCAATGGTACCAAAGCCCTTCACAAAATGTCTGTAGTACCCTGCCAGACCCAGAAACCCATGTAGTCTCTTCAAATTGATTGGAACCGGCCACTCCAAAACAGCTTTAATCTTCCGAGGATAAGTTGAGACGCCCGTAGCCTCAATGTAATGGCCCAGATACTTGATCTTAGTAGACGCAAAGGCACACTTACTGCACTTTGCAAATAAACAATGAGAGTGTATCACTTCAAAAACATCGCGAAGATGAGTCACGGGGCGTTCCAAAGAAAGACTATAAACCAAAATATCATCGAAGAATATCAGAACATGCTTCCTTAAAAACTGCTTAAACACTGCATTCATCAACCCTGAAACGTTATAGGCGCATTAGTGAGGCCAAAAAGCATGACCAAATACTCATAATGCTCACTATGCGTCTTGAAAGCCATTTTATGAACATCTAAAGGATTCATCCGCACTTGATGATAACCGGCGCGTAAATCAATCTTTGAAAAAATGACAGACCCCCCCCCTCCAACTTATCCATCAAGTCCTCAGTTATCGGAATAGGAAAACGGTTTTTAACTGTCAAAGCATTCAATCCCCTATAGTCAACACACAACCTCCAACTGCCATCTTTCTTCTTGACCAAGACCACCAGTGAAGCGTAGGGATTAGAACTAGCTTGAATAGTACCAGCGTCCAACCGCTTCTTCACCTTTTTATCAATCTCATTCTTCTGATACACTGCATAGCGGTAAAGACATTGATTGATAGGATTAGCGCCTTCGATCAAAGAAATTTTGTGGTCATGATTCATACGAAAAGGTGGTAAAACCTTGGGTTCTGCAAAGATATTAGCATATTCATATACCAAAGTAGTAATAGCCGGTGGTAAAGTAATTTCAGATAACGAAGCATCCAAAGAGCACAATTCAGAAGACACCTCCTCCTCCACAGCAGTGATCGAGAGCATAGCTAACTGAACTTCCTCATCAGGACAGTTTATAACCCAACCTCTCAGCTGTCTTAACATCCAAGAAATTATGAGTAGAACCAGAATACAACAATACGTACATAGGCTTTTGAGCCCGAACTCCTTTAACCCGCATTGTTGTAAAACTGGAAATTCTTTCCACTGCATTCACTGAAATTTCTGCAATTTCCACTTCATCGACTGCCACAACCTCATCATGTAGCACCTCGACGACCTCCTCCCCATCTTCCAAATCAACCGAGAAGAGTTGTGTTTTCTTATGTTTCAGATAATGCCCTAGAGTATACCTCTCATCACAAAAGTAACACAATCCCTCTGCTCTGCGGCGTCCCATCTCCTCTTTGGACAAAAACGGTTTGACTTGAGAGTCACGTGGTTTATCCTGAAGAAGTGGCAATGCCGGTTTCTCTTCTACTGCTCGTCTAGATACATACGTCCCTTTACATGCTGTAATCTATCGTTGGGAAGACCACCCCCTCTCCATGGGAAGATTTCGGTGGGTGAGTACGCTCATACAACCGTCCCAACATCAGACATTAACCAATCGAATGAGGCTGGAACATATGTACATGCATTTGGGTATCAGTATGAAGACCAGCCAAATAAGCGCTCACCGAATATGCTTCCGAAAGTGATACCCGTGTACATAGGCGTTCAAACTGTGCATGATAAGCAGCAATACCATCAGTCTCCTGCAACGCCTTCAGTTTGGCAATCGGATTGTCCAACAAATCCTTGAAGCGCTCTTGCAACAACCTCTTATACAATGGCCAATCAAACATAACAGTTTCACCAATATCCGATTGGACCACTGCCTGGTGCCAAGTTGCAGCCTCATCATCAAAATGCATCAATGCTAAACCAACTTTCCAATCCTCCGGTGTATATCCACCAGAAAAAACTGCTCAACTTTACAGATCCATTCTCTCATCTTAAAACCATCAAACCTTGGAAAATAAAGTTTTGCTATACGTGTGATTCCTGAATAAGCAGTGCCTTGCCGTCCGCGACCATGGACAGGGTAGACAGCCTGCACTCCCTGAACAGGTGACTCCAATGCGGAGCGGAGAGAGCGATCCTCGCTTGACGATGCGCCGACCGGGTTCTGAATCATACAGACCGCCTCAAACAGCTCTCCAATACTGCACTCCAGCTTCTCGTTCTGGTTAGCGATCGTCGTCTCGATAAGTTGAATACGAGGACCAAAAGTGTTCTCGATCTTCTTCAAAACAGCCTCTGAACGTGTTTCCGCCATGGATTCCAAGGAAGATAGAGCTCTGATACCTTTAATGAAGGAAAATACGATTTCGATTGATAAATGTTTCACGATACAAAGAGATCCACCGTTCTTAACAAATAACAAATCTCACTTCCTAATCAGCAAAACTCACCAAGATGATGAAGAATCGCCAAAGAGAAAGACGAATTACACAGAGAAAATACGTAAAAAAAATTTTGAATATATTTTTGAATGACGGAAATCGTTGAAGACCACGACTCTTTATTTGATTTGGTTTCTTCCATAGATTGACGTGGCTACATTCCAACCATCAATCCTCATTACGGTACGATTAAATCTCCACCCTCCAAACTCATTAAATCTCAACCCTCCATTATATTTGAATCTCCACCCTCCAATGCCTTTAAATCTCAACCCTCCATTCCCTATAACAGACGCGGCCACCACCGGGGAGGCAAGTTATACTGTTCCAGGTACAGCAGTCAGTACCTTTCTTCCAAAGACTGAGGATGCTCGAAGGGTCTCGGGTTATACCCGATTTGAAAGCTACAAGACATGCTTTGTCATCAGGATGGCACGTGGCAGCTTCTGTGGAACTTAAACACCGGAAAAAGATAATGGCGGCAAAGAAGAAGAGAGAGAAGGAAAAAGAGTTCATGGTGGTGAGTTGTGTTGTGTTGATTGAAAGAAGCCATTGGTAGCTATTAATAGAAGGAAAATGTCGACTGAGCTGACGATTTTGAGTAAATCATATCTTCATATGCATGTGGATGTGGTGCCAGTGGTGGCAATAAGGGCCTCGTGGTATATCATTTGTTTCCATCGCTTAAAAGAAACGGATTTTTCTTTAATTATATTTTTATAATATTTTGATTATTAGTATATAAAATAGTTTAACATATATTATCGTCGAAGAGTTTTGGAGTTTTGGAGTTAAATGGGTACTAAAATTAGGTTCATAACTCAAAAAAAAAATTGAAAGTATTCGAGTTTTACTAGAATACAATCTATCTTATTATGTTGAAATAATATTTAATTTATATCTGATAAATTTTTTTTAAAAAAAAAATTCTAAAAAAAAATCAACATGTTATTTTTGTCTGACTGTTGGATAAGAATCAAAGAAGATTCTAAAATTAGATATCCTAAAAAGAAATAGGAATTTTGATAGAAAATAAAAAATATATAATCCTAAACTATGAAAGAAAATAGAATAGGATTAGAAAAAGGAAACAGATTTAGAAAATGAAATCTAGAGATCTATATTAGGAAGTTATCTAATTATAGGAAAACGAAATAGGTTTAAGAAAAAGAAATTATATTCCTATATATATGATCATTGAGTTTGTGATGAATCATATGAGAGCATAAGAACTTGTGTTTAGTTTTTGAGAGAGTTTTCTAAACATTAATAAAGAGAAGGAATTCTTTATACAAGTTAAGCTTGTTCTCAATCAATTTATTTGGTATCAGAGCATAGGTTCAGAAAAAAGTGGACCTAGAGAAGTGGGTTGGGCTGCATGTTCGTTGTGGGAGGAGAATCCTCAAAGTGACCTCGCGATTAAGGGTGCCAAAGGCTTATGTCGAAATCTTTCTAAGGGTTAGGTGAAGAGTTCCATTGGTGAATACTGCGGTATAAGATGGTGCCAAGTTTCGTAGGGAGGTTGGAAGCCAAGGGATTATGTGGTCCTTGGTTTGAGGGGAGGATTGTTGGGATACAATCTAAATCCCATATTGGAAGTTTAGACAAAAAGTGTCTAATATATAAGTAGTATCCAACTCTGATTAGTATAAGATCTTTTGGGAAGGAGCCCAAAACCAAATTCGTGCGGGTTTTGCCACTTTGGCCCAAAGTGGACAATATCATACTATAGACAGAGTTGGACATGGGTTTGAAAAGCCCCATAATTGGAGTTCAAGATCTCAAGAAGATGAATTTGAAGCTTAAGGGGGTGAATGTTAGATAAGCTTCAAAGAAGATTCTAGAATTAGATATCTTAAAAGAAAATAGGAATCTAGATAGGAAATGGAAATATATAATCCTAAACTATAAAGGAAAATAGATTAGGATTTGGAAAAGGAAATAGATTTAAAAAAGGAAATCTAGAATCTATATTACGAAGTTATCTAATTATAGGAAAAGAAAATAAGTTTAAGAAAAGGAAATTTTATTTATATATATATGATCATTGAGTTTGTGATGAATCATATATGAGAGCATAAGAATTTATTTTTAATTTTTGAAAGATTTTTCTAAATATTAATAAAGACAAGGAATTCTTTATACAAGTTAAACTTGTTCTCTATCACTTTACTAATAATATGTACTATATTGATCATGAATTAAAAGTCAAAAATTAGACCGTTTATGGTTAAAATTTCATCAGTTAAACACAACAGATACATAGAATAAATATATTTTTATTTTGTATGATGTGTATACAGTTGAAAACATGTGTGGTTACGAGTCATTAGGACTGGTTAAGAAACGTTGTGTTTTAATGTAAATGTCGTTTAAAGTGTTTTTACGCATTTAATAAAACATTAAAAATTAAGTCCATTAATTAGTATATTTGAGATTAAATTAGGTACATAATGCCAAAAGTTATATTGAAAACCTATAACATTACTTTTAATTCAAAACAAAAACAATCCTTAAACAATACCTATTTTAAAACGGATTAGAAACTGAAATACATATAATTTATATTTTATCTATAAAACCCAAATTATTTATGAAATTAATAAAAATGAAATTTTCATTTCATAAAGGTTGTAGTATATAAAATTAAAAATATATATTTGAAGAGGTTTATAATATTATATTAATATATAATAAAGATTTTTTATAATCACATACAATTATCTTTAATGTTGTCAATTTAGTATTTAAAGTTATTATGATAATGTATGATATAAGAAAATAATATTTTTAAAATTGATTTCTGGATTTGTTTTTATCAATTTGTAATATTTGAGATAAAATATTTTGAAACAACTTTTTTTAACTACCCATAAATATCTACCATTATATATTTCTGCACAAATATTGATTTTGGGATTTAAAATGGACTCAAACTGTACAACACAATACAAAATATTTTTTAACTTATACCTCGTAAGCTTTTTTTCCCCACGGATAATTTAACAATGTATCCAAATTCCAAACTCTCTCAACATTTTCTACAGGAAATTTGTAAACTGTATACTTGTTCAAGAATATGGCTTCAATTAGACGAAGCATCCCTTGAGCAAACCTCTCTTCAACTTTCTCCTCACTGAGACTCTTCAGCGCCACTTCTAAGTCGTTCAGATTATGCGGTCCACTCATTCAACCTTTGGGGAAGTTCAAATCTTTTCTCTTTCTGTTGACAGGGGCACTCTCCCTACACTTGAGGCCAGTTACCATGTGAAACTCTATGATAGAAAATCTCATGGGCTGACCTGCAAAATGAAACCACAATTCATTTTCTTTCACAGTTAAAAGCTGCCTCGTAAACACAAAGTGAGCCAGTTTCCCTGAAAACTGAAGCTTTCTTTCTGCAAGCTTGATCACTGTGCCTAAGAAAGTATCTTTACACCTAGCAAACTGATCCTTAAGGATGTCCTTCACAATTTCGACATGCTTCAACTAGAACACCTGATTTACAACTACAAGTTATGAAAGCTCCTATCCAAAGTTGTATTTTAAAGCTGGTATCTTAATTGTTTCAGTATCCCTCATCTTGATCCTGCATTTAACTAGCTTTAAAGAGTACATGAGCTGCGACGAGGTCACCCATTTTGGAATCGTTTTCAGTTGAAATTTGTTGTATGACAGATCCAAAGATCTGATGTCTTTAACTTTCAAGGCAGGGAATGGACCGGTTAAAAGATTGTGGGAGAGATCAAGATCGATCATTCTAGTTAAAATAGCCAAACTATTCGGTACGACCCCTGAGAACCGATTCTTAGGAGATGTAATGTGTCAAGAACCTTGAATCTTGATATATAGTCAGGGATCGACCCTGATAGATTGTTTTGCCTTAGCTTAAGCCTTCGGAGGGTTAGTGCGAGCGATGCCATAAAGGGAGGAAGTTCACCGGAGAACTTATTGCTAGTGAGATCAAGATATTGGATTTTGGTCATGTACGTGAAAATATCTGGAATGGTGCCAGACAGGCGGTTGCGGCTGAGAAAGAGCTGAGTTAACCTAGTTACATTGGATAAAGAAGTCGGGATTGGACCTGTGAACCAGTTTCCATCGAGAAAGAGCAGCTCCAACTGGCTTAGCATGCCGATGTTGCTGGGAAGGTGACCGGAGAGACGGTTATTCTGAATGTAAACTTCCTTTAGCTTTGGTAACTGGAAAAGAAAGTGAGGAAAAGATCCGGTGACTTGTAGATTGGTGAAGCGAACGTCGTTGAGGTGTTGGAGTTTGGCCAGCGACGGAGAGATAGTGTCGGTGAGAATGTTTCCGGCAATAACTGAACTTCCTTCTACTATCAGTTTGGTAACCACCGGGGAGGCAAGTAATACCGTTCCAGGTACAGCAGTACGTACCTTTCTTCCAAGAGATGAGTATGCCCGAAGGGTCTCGGGTAATACCCGATTTGAAAGCTAAAAGACCTGCTTCATCATCAGGATGGCATGTGGCAGCTTCTGTGGAACTTAAACACCGGAAAAAATAACGGCGGTAAAGAAGAAGAGAGAGAAGGAAAAAGAGTTCATGGTGATGTGTTGTGTTGTGTTGATTGAAAAAAGTCATTGGTAGCATTAATAAAAGGAAAGTGTCCACTAGAGAGCTGAAGATTTTGACTAAATCATATCTTCATACGCATGTGGATGTGGTGCCAGTGGTGACAATAAGGGCATGATATATCTGTAGTCGTGTTCGAATATATCATTTCTGTCCATCGCTTAAAAGAGATAGGTTTTTATTTTTAATCAGAGTTTTATAATATTTTGATTATTACAGAATGATGTAATATATATTATCGTCCTAGAATTTTGGAATTTTGTCGTTAAATCGGTAATAAAAGTTCATAACTCAAACTTTTCAAAGTATTTGAATCTTACTAGAATACAATCGATCATATTATGTTGAAATAATATTTAATTAATATCTGATAAATTTGTTATAAAAAAATTTCTAAAAAAAATCAATACTTTATTTTTGTCTAACAATATGTACTATATTGACCATGAATTAAAAGTCAAAAATTTGACCGTTTATGTTTAAAATTTCATCGGTTTAAACACAACGAATACATAGAATAAAGATATTTTTCAATTTGTACAATGTGTATACAGTTGAAAACATGTGTGGTTACGATTTGGACTGGTTAAAATCCGACACAAAATGTTACCCTCACGATCTGCAAAATCATCATGCATGACTTGTGAAATCATCGTGAACAAATCACTGTAACCAACGATATCATGACAATTGTCAAAAAGTATTGATATTTTATCATCATTTTCTAGAGAGATCGATCGAAAGCCTGGCAAACGCTTCCAAGCTACTATAGTTATTGCTTTAGTCTGATTTCTAACTTCCTTTTCACTCCTCAATTTTGTAGCTACATTAATAGAAGTCACTAAATAAAAATAATGCACAAGTGTTGGAAAACTTGAGTATTACTTTCACTTATAGCTTAATACTAATACATCATTGGAATGAAGCTTCTTTAAAATCTTAAACCTAGTTTATTTGTTATTAATAATACAAATCTTATTTGGAGTGTTATCATCAATACCTACATATAAATATCTTATTTGGAGCTAAACTTGAAGTGGCACGGTACATCCAAATACCAA
>OVBI01003349.1:0-13041 GCA_900406495.1 Sisymbrium altissimum
GATCGATTGGTGTTGTTCCCTGCTTGTCGCTGAGAAGCTTTTATCGAAGATTTGAATCGTAGAAAAATGGCGATCCTCCCATGATTGTGTTCACCGAGGATTCAAAGGGTTGCCCTAAGGATATCGGGAAAGTTTCCTTTCCGGATTNGATCTCTAGAATTGGTTTGGCTCCACCGAGCGGATGATTCGAGTTAGTTGACCTAGGCATCTTTCGTTTCTCAGAGTAAGAAAGTTTTTGGATAGCCTCTTTCTAGCGCCTAATTGTGGGAACGAGATTTCACACAATGTATTTTCGGAAAGTGAATTCGATAATTAGGTTCCAAAAGTTCTGGAATGAGAAACCTCTTGAAAGATTTTGGTAGTTTTCCGCAAAAGTGAAGAATAAGAAAAAGGAAGGATAAGATTACGATTTTATTGCTGAATCTCGAATGAATACTAAATCGTATATGTATTATGTATGTAAACATTTTAGAATGTGTTACAAGAGGTTGGGATCGATCCCTATTTATACTAAGACTTCCTAAGCCCTAAACTCCCTAAGTTTCGATGTGGGACAAAGGTTCTTTCCTTTTTCCGATGATTTTTCCATAAATCTTTGAGGAAGCTTCTAGAAGCTTCCATAAGTCCGTTTCAGCCTTTGTCGATCCATCCTTCCAACTCGGCCCAAGTCTATTCCTCGTCTAATGGTTTTCTTCGGTTAGTTTGATAGACGAAACATTAGTTCGATAGACGAAACATCGCGATGTTTCGAGAAACTTACGAAAACATCGGGTATGTTTTACGAAAAGGCCATAAAGACGAAGAAATAAGCGAAACGAAACAAAACAAAAAGCGTCAGCCAGCTGTGTCAGTATTTCCTACCGAGCTGGACAGCATTCAGCATGCTGACCGTCCAGCTCGGTAGCCTGGGTGCAGGGAATGCTGGACTGGCTTGCTCCTAGATGTATGATGTCGTCCAGCTCGGTATACAGGATGAGAGGAGATCTTCCGATAAGTCGTTGGATGCGTCCAGCTTGATATGATGAAGTGTGTCGGTCAGCTTGGTGGCCAGGAGGGTAGTTTTTACTGAGCTGGCTAGCAGATACCGTCCAGCTCGGTAGGAATGGTGAAGGAAACATGCATCTTGCTGCTCCAAGCTTTCCTACCGAGCTGGACAGCAATGCCCAACTTGTGGACCCCATAACTTTCTCGTATGAACTCTGTTTGATCTGATTCTTCTTCCATGAACTTCATAATTGAGTCAATAACATTTTACAAGTGGTTTCATGTTCAACGTCCTTTTGGTTTAGAAGATACACCTCGATCATTGAGCGTATATCCTGACTGCTCTGTTCTGATCAGTCCGACGTTTTGTGGCAAGTGCTTAGCAAAATATGCATTCAGGTCGTGTGTGTCAGTCAGCTCGGTAGGATTTACTGCCAAAAAACCGAGCTGGCTGTCCTGAAAACCTGGTTGATTGCCTTTTACTCGAAAAATCATAACTTTCGTCGGTTTATCGGAGGAATCGTTCAAAGGACGAAACGATCAGCTGAACACGATGGAGAGATGCCAGTCAGCTCGGTATCACTAGCAGTTCTTGTTACCGATCTGGCTGTCTTATTTCTTCCAGCCGATCATCCCTTATTCAACGATTTGCGAGTTCATCGATTCCTCGGAAAAACTCTCGAAAGACAGTTTTTCTTTCTTTCTTTGCAGAGTTATCGACAGAGTGGTTCGAAATGAACTTTCTCTGAACTCATATCTAAATATGGAAATTTCTTTTCGATATTTAAATATTTTAATCGTTAATTCCGGAGGTGTGGGTTTTGACCCCAACAACGGGACTGTGTTTGAAGGTTGAGAGAGCGCAAGAATAGAAGAAGAGATTCTGGGACCAAGAGAGAGATTAATGAGAGTTTAGAGAAGAGATTAACCACCAGGATTAGGAACCTGGCTCTGATATCATGAGAGTTTGAGAGGTTGCAGCGGTTTAAGCAAAGTTTAGGTAAAAAAAAGAGATTATGGAAGAGAGGCTTCATGTTCTGCGAAAGAGAGAAAAGAGATTTTCTTATTGACAAAGGGAAGCATTACAAACATTTATATAAGGAGGCGGCAGTCAGAGGTTAACCTAAAGCAAGATACCTCAGAGTATGCCATAAAGAGAAAGTAAAGCAAAAGCAAGACATATAAGGACAAGAGTTACTTTAATAAAGCAGCCAACGGATCTATTTCAAATCCTCACGTGTGGATAAGGCTGCAGCAGTCACACTTGCAAGATGAGACTTAAGCTTTCTTCTTTAGGCGTTTCTTCAAGGTTACCTTGTGACCCAAGGTGGTACTGACTGCCTTGCACTCCAAGCATGGTACGGATAGTACGGCCTCCATTGTACGGACAATAGAAGATGATGCAGAACTTCTTCTTGTCTAACAGTGGCTGCCCTCTAAAATGACCTAAAACGGGATATTTATATGGTACCCAAAACCCTAGAGGCAACCCTTATCTCTTTTGGGAAAAGTGGTCCCAAGGCAAAAAGTACAGTAGTTTGGACTGTAGCAGACATCGGCTTCACTCCGATGTGGCTTGCCTGATGTAGCCGTTGTTTTGTCTTCTTGTCCAGCTGTACACGCGGCTTCACTTCTAGCTTGATATCGGTGTCATCCCGTTGTACTTGCCCGATGTGCAGTCTTCAGGAGTTCTATACTGGGGTATCCCATTGAGTGTGTCCATTTCTCCTTTCTTATGATCTTCTGCTCCAAAGCTTTTTAATCAACTTTTAACTTCCTCCTAGTAACCTCAGCTCCTCAAGCACCTGATAAAGATTCCAAAACATGTACAAATGACCTAAATCTATCCTAATGCATGCTAACCCTATTATAAGTGAAAATGGAGCTGCAATTAGAGGAATTATGCATGATGAAACTCAACTTACAATAAATGCATGCTTAAAATGGTGCAATATGTGGAGACATCAACAGCCCCCAACTTGGCTTTTTGCTTGTTCTCAAGCAAACAAAACCAACCTAAGGATGAATGAAAGAGTGCAAGTGAAATCCGAAACACTATCTAAAAGAACTTAACTCGATGTCTATACCTAGAGTTCTAATGTGCAACAAAGCTTCCAATAACTTCAATAAGCGTTAGCCACTGATCATCATGCTACCAAATGGAGCTAGCCCTGAAATCCTGAAAAATCAAATCCTTTCTCCCTTTTCACATTCATTAAAAGAAGTTGCAAAAACATGGATCACAATTTAAGTTTAACAACCAGATTCATTTGGGTAAGGGTAAGGCTTTTAAGTGAGCTAAGGATAAGCTCAAAGTGAGAAGTTAAGTGTTTAAGAGCAGGGATCTCTATGGAAAAGAATTTTCTCAATGCAAAATGCTAAGGATAAAAGCTAATTCATGCATACAAGGACAGATTTTCATCTACCCAGAAACCTAATCAGCTTCTATCCTAGTCTAAACCCACGATTCTGATACTAATCTACCCTTTTCCAAAGCCATTCCTCGTATTTTCCTTCTCACATCTTATTCACCTTCTTTGGTTCTTCTCTGGGGGTTCCTTCTTCACCTTTTTGCATGGGTTTTGGCTTTTGAACTTGGCTATTCCCTTGTGGCGTCCTTTGATATCACCTTTTTGTTGATGGCCAGTTTTTGACTTCTGTTTTTGGCTTTCTTTTATGTTTGTGGATCACTTTTCTTCTCTATCGAATTGAGCCTTCCTTTAATACCACCTTTGCTTTTGCTTGAACTCCCCAATCATCATGCTTGAGAACTGCCTTCTTTTTCCTTCCTTTTCATAGGATTCAAACTCTCCAAGAATATTTAACGATTAAAAGTCTCCTAGACTACCCAAGGATCATCTTATCCTAATTGGCTCAAGATACAAGCCAATGCTCATATGAAGATTTATCTCTGTCAGCCTAAACCCAACACTTTTTGCCTAAGAAGATTCATAATTGATGTAAAGGTCTCACATGCACTCACAAAAGTGTTTATGGCTTAGAAAGAAGGTCTAGCTAAGGGTGGCAGAGTTTGGACTAATCAAGAGTGGTAAAATGGGTAAAGAAAGTCCAAGTGAAAGAATCCATGAAATCCGGTTTTCAAAACAAGAGATGTCATATTTCAAATGCATTTTCATAGTTCAAGTTCATTAAGGGAGAAATCCAGATCAATGCGTTCAATCAAGACTAAGTTCAAAGAGATTAGTTTTCAAAAAGTGGTCCAGCCTTAGTTTCAGCATGATACAAAGTGCACAAGACAACTCAAGGTATAGACAGCATTTTAAGAACTTGTAAACAAACTATCTACAAGGATTTCTCTATACACGCATGCGAAAAATGCAATGTTCCTATATGAATGCATCTAGACTCAATCTTAACATGAAATGCAACGTTTTGGGATTTTTTTTTTTTTTTTTATGCATGAGACTCAAGATGAAAATGGAAAAATAAAAGAAAAAATAAAAGACACATGTTATGCACACAACCCTCCTCCCAAACTTAAATCACACAGTCCCTTGTGTGATAAGAGCTCAAAAAGAGGCAACTCAACAATGAAAGAGTGCAAGAGCAGTTCGGGTTAAGGGAGGAAAGAGGTTACCTACAGCCACATCGTTTTGTGATCATCCGCATTGGTTTGGAACTGTTTGGAGCATCCGATGTTCTTGAGACCACCAGTTCCCTTATTGCATCTGCCCAGATTCTGATCTCTTGTCCACCTTGAAACTCCATCAAAATTATTCAACCTAGAAAACAAAGAAAATTATAAAAAGGATAAGCTTGGGATGCCTCCCAAGAGCACTTGTTTTAAGTCACTAAGCTTGACTCTCTTAGCTCTATACTAAGTGATGTTGGGGTAGTGAGCGCTCAATGATCTATGGGAGGATCTTTGGCTTCCTTGATGATTGGGACAAAGCTGGTGAAGGACTTATAGGAGGCTGGTGTGCTTGATAGATGAGATTGTAGTGAGGCAGAGGCTTCTTCTCCTTTCTTTACAAGAATGGTGTCGGCTCCTAAGTAAAGTGTTTCCTTTTTCTTTCTAACCCTCTTCTTGCGATGTGGAGGTTCATCATCAGGCTTAATGCTAACTCCATCAAACATTGCCAAGTGGCATTCACCATCAAAGCTTGCTCCATCATATTTATTGTGGTGCATCAGATCTTCCACTTTAGGCTCATCCTTCTTCTAGCTTGAACCATCAAATGAGTGGATTAAAGGCTGCACCTTGTTCATGGGATGATCTTTAATCACAGATGCTTCATTTCCCTTCATGGTTTCATCTTGTGCCGCCTTGAGAGGTGGCTCTTGTTTCTCCTTTGTAAGAGTCAAAAGTGATTTATATTTTGCATGTATTTCACTAACTCAACATCCTCCTCGGCACTGTTCTCCATTTGGGGTTTTGTGGCTACTAATGGAGCTTCAGCTTTCATGTTGTGGATCTCATTATTGAGAGACACAGCTCCCCCAAACTTGGACTCAATCGCTCTATTGTTCAGAGGATCAAAACCGCTAGTAAAGAAGTCTTCTTCCTTAGATCTATTGCGTAAGTTCTTAACTTCTCTCAGAGCAGCTGCGGTTTTTTCATTGGTCAAGTAAGTGGATTGATCTTCCACCTTCTTCAGAGTCTCCACCATCTCAGATTTCTTCTCGTCTAAGTGATGCATCTTTTGTCTTTGTCGAAAGGGCAGTGGTGGTTTGTAGACTCGGGTACAAGGTGAGCTCTTCCTATTTTGGTACAAGGAATCCCAAAGTTGAAAGAACTGAGCTGTTTCCTCCTTAAATTTCTCCACCCCCAAACTCGAGATATTGATGTCCTCATCGGGTTGAACTTGTGGTGAAGATGCACTTGCTGAGACTGGTTGATGTTGATTGCAAAGAGTGATCGTTTGGCAATACTCCTTGGGATTTTTTGTTGCTTTCCCTTGGAGATTACTTGGCTGAGATGTTGATGCAATGCCTTTGTTGATCTTGCCTGTTACCTCTCTGCTTCGACCATCAATCTTATTGTGCATGTCAGCAAAACCCTTCTGCATATCAGTTTCAAACTTGTCCATTCTATTACTCATACGATCAAGCAGTTGAGTTGTAGTACATTGGCTTTGGCCAAGCTGTGCAAGCAAAGTCTTGATATCTGATTCTTGAGAAGGAGGAGAATAGTACCCGTGACCGGTGTAAAGCAATATAGCAGACATTTGAGGATAAGGAGGAGGTGGCTGCTGATAGAAGGAAAGAGAAGGAGCATAACCTTGTTGATTATTGGTAGTAGAGAGGTTTTGTGTAGCTCCATAAGGATGGTAAGGTGCGTGGAGGTAGGATGTATGTTGATAGCCATCTTGTACAAAGTGTATTTCTTCCACCCGAGGAGCATCACCAACAAGTCTCTGCTCATGCTTCTCAATTGCAACATCTTGTGCCTTGTGTAGTGCAGCTATTCTTTCTTTCAGCTCCACCACTTCCTTTTCTTGCTTCCTTTCCATCTCCATTTTGGCTTCAACAAGATCTTCGTAGTGGCCATCACTTGTGGCTAAGTTCTCCACAAGAGTCATTCCATCTTTCTCGTTTTGGCCAAGGAAGGATCCATTACTTGCCGCATCTAGGAGATGTTTGTAATGTGTCAACACGCCACAATAGAAAACACTGAGGAGAGAGGAGTTTGAAAAACCATGGTGGGGGCATTTGAGCGTGTAACCCTTCAATCTTTCCCAGGCTTCCCGGAATCTCTCATCTGCCATCTGAGTAAACGAAAAGATGTCAGACCTTAGCTTTGCAGTTCTTGATGGTGAGAAGAACTTTTTGAGGAAAGATCCTTTACACTGCTCCCAAGTGGTAATTGATCCTGCCTTTAGTGTCTTCTCCCATTGGTGAGCCTTTCCGCTAAGTGAGAATGGAAACAGGCAGAGCTTGTATCCATTAGCTGAGATTCCTACTTTGCGTTTCAGTGAGAAAATCCTCTCAAAATGATCAAGATAATCCAAGGGATCTTCAGCCGCATCACCATTGTATGTCTTCTCTATCACCAAAGCAAGCGTACTACTTTTGATCTCACATCCTGTATCAATCAAGGGAGGAGTAATACCATGTCTTAGCTTGTAGTTGCTTGGTGTGTCGCAGTCCCCAATCACTCTTTTTTGGTCATAGATTAGGGTGGTGGTTCTCATCAGGATGAGCTTGGTGCAAACCAATGTGAAAGTTGGCCTCTTCCATTGCAGTCTGTACTAAGTTGTACCTACACGAATTGTCAAGAACAAGGATCAGTAGCAAAAACAAAAATAAAGTCCTAGTCTTGCTTTGGATCCGAGACTTAATAATCAAAAACAATCCCAAATGGCAGCGGCACCAATTGATAGTAGATTTTTGGGCTACCTAATCAATAACCCATTACTATAACCATATGTAGTGTAGTGTTATGGATCTTATCAATCCAAATGGGAAAGATTTGAAGTACTAAGTCTATGGGATTCAATAGCAAGCTAGGAGAATCAAGGGGAGGTTGATGTAACCAACTAACAACCCAAATGATATTGAGCGAAGGTAAAACAAAACAAGAACTAAGAAAATTAACAAGATGCGAAAATAAACAAGTAAGAAACAGAGCATTAAAACAGAGTATAACTAAATTTCAAAGAAAGAAAAGAGATTTAAGACCAAGGCATTGATTAGGGGCGATCCTAATTCATGTATAAGGGGCTTAAGCAAATGATATAAAGAACTCAACCCTAGGTAAGAAGCACTAATAAAGACCAATCCAATCTCTTGGCAAGAGTCCCTTTGCTAATCACATTTCAAACCCAATTATTAGTTCTTGTATCTATAGTTAACAAGCATTTAAAATAAGCTCCATAGAACCAAAATACTCCATAGACATCTAATCTCCTAGGCTAGGATGAGTAATCTCTTATGCAATCATTTCAGACATTTCATTGACACTCTCATGCCTAACAAAACTCTAAAGGTAATTTCCCATCAATAAGGTACTAGGCATTTAGCTCTTTCATATAAGAAACATAGAAAGAATTGAAGTTTCTTAACATAATCTCAAATATGATTTTAATCAAGCTTTTAATCTAACACCATAAGTGCTAATCAAAGCCTAAGTTCAATTTCTCCACTAAAGAGGCATGTAGCATTAAGAGCAATTACACAAGAATGGAAATGCTAAAATCTAAGCCTAATACACACTAAACAATTATTAGAATCATCCTTAATCTACCAAAATCTCAAATCCAAGAAAACTACTCACTAATCATGTTGCTAATCACTAATTCCATGAGGGAAAGAGTGAAAAGCATGATTAGAGATAAAGAGAAGAACAGGAAATGCAAGAATAAATTAAAAAAATGTAATCTTTATAAAGAAATTAGGTGTCTACAATGGAGTTTTGTGGAAAATGGAGAAGAAGAACAAAAAGAGAGAAAGAGGTACAAAAGGGAGGAGGCAAGAAGTGTTTAAGGCGTGATCCATGAAGAAGTTCTTTCCGAACACCATCTTCTCGCAGGATCAACTCTAGTGCTGCACCTCCGTTGCATCGCCCCTTAGATCCATCAACTACCAGCATGGTAGTCAATGAAACACGCGTTGAGGGAAACCCTAATTACGAAGCTCAAAACAATAACGCTCGAC
Source organism: Sisymbrium altissimum (assembly GCA_900406495.1). Classification (NCBI taxonomy): domain Eukaryota; kingdom Viridiplantae; phylum Streptophyta; class Magnoliopsida; order Brassicales; family Brassicaceae; genus Sisymbrium; species Sisymbrium altissimum. The sequence goes on from OVBI01003349.1 coordinate 8,602, forward strand.
CTGAGGATGTGGTAGATCTCTGGGACCGTGAAGACGATATAACTGACGAATAACTCGCTATCTTGCGAGAACGAGAAGAGGCTATTCGAGCACATGATGATGATTTCCAGCTGGTAGTCGGAGAAAGCGAACTAGAAGAGTTACGCAGACAGCTGGTCCAAAGTGCTGATGAGATGAAAAAGGTTAAATCTCAAGTCCATCGAGCAACTAGTGATGCCCCCGAAATCGAACGTGTTCTCAAACAGGCTCAGAGAACTTCTTTCACGGACCGAATCACCAAAACTAGGCTTTCGAATCCCAGAAAGATGAATATCCGACCCTACAATGGAATAACTGACCCCAAGGCTCACTTAACATCCTTAAGGATAGCCATGGGGTGTGCGAGGTTCAATAAGGAACAAGAGGACGCAGGTTACTGCCTCCTGTTTGTCGAGAACCTCAAGGACAATGCTCTCGAGTGGTTCTTAAAGATCGAAAGGAACTCCATCGACAACTTCTCACAGTTGTCTAAGGTGTTCCTTAANAACATCCTTAAGGATAGCCATGGGGTGTGCGAGGTTCAATAAGGAACAAGAGGACGCAGGTTACTGCCTCCTGTTTGTCGAGAACCTCAAGGACAATGCTCTCGAGTGGTTCTTAAAGATCGAAAGGAACTCCATCGACAACTTCTCACAGTTGTCTAAGGTGTTCCTTAAGCAGTACTCTATGTACATGAACCAAGTAACCTCCGACGCTGATCTCTGGGCGATTATCCCAACGCCAGAACGAAACCTTGAAACATTTCATGGATCGATTCAAAGCCGTAGTCTCAAAGATCGATGGAGTAAGTGATAGAGCTGCACTCGAGGCACTCAAAAGGTCATTGTGGTATGAGTCTCGTATCCGAGAGGAGATGACACTTAATCCCCCACCGACAATCCAGGATGCTCTTCATCGAGCTTCAGGATTCATCAAACTCAAAGAAGATATTCGAGCAAACAAACGAAAATATCGAGCAAAACCGTCTAGCAAAAATACGCCACCAGGCACCTCAACAAGTAAGAAAGGGAGCTCGTACGTAAAATTTGAATCGAAAGACGGAGCTCACAATTACCAATTGGCAACAGGACTGTCCCAAGATGGACCATCCAAACCACAGTGGGGAGCTGGACGGGGAAAGAACCCAAACGCCAGGACTCACAACAGCTCCACCTATGACGAGAAAGCCAACTGTGATCATCACAAAGCATACGGCCATTCAACTCTGAATTGCCGAACCCTAGGAACTAAGCTGACTGAAAAGCTCCTAGCTGGGGAGCTCGGGGATATAGCAAAACTTCTTGTGATGGAAACATACGAGGATTCTGATCAGGGAGAGGAAACCGCAGATGAGCAAACCGATCAGGCTCCAGAAGGACCTCCTCCAGAAACTCCAAAGCTTGGAAGGAGAAACGAGGAACCTGCTGGGGCAAACAACCGTAGAAAGGTTTACATGATCATGGATGGATCTCAGTATTGTCCAGACACCGTTTCTGCCCTCAAGGACTATCAAAGACAGGCAGAAACTGTCCAAAATTGGCCACAACCTGCTCCTTGCAATAAATTCCAAATCACATTAGAAGAGGAAGATGCAACCGAAATCCAGCATCCTCATAATGATCCACTCGTGGTTCAGCTGGCGATAAGCAACATCAACGTCGCTAGAGTCCTAATCGACACTGGGAGTTCAGCCGATGTCATCTTCCGAGACACTCTCCGAAGAATGGATGTCGATTTCTCCGAAATCGAGCCTACACCGAAACCATTGACAGGTTTCACAGGCAAAACTACCATGACCTTAGAGAACATCCGACTCCCCATCCCTGCAGGAGGAGTAACTAAGGTCGTAAACTTTGTGGTAGCTGACCATCCAGCTATCTATAATGTCATCATGTGGATACTTTGGATAAACTCAATGCGAGCCATCCCCTCGACATACCACCTATGCCTAAAATTCCCAACGAAATCAGGCATAAAAACCGTTTGGGGAAGCCAAAAGGAATCCCGAGTTTGTTTCTTAGCTGAANCTAGCTTAACACAAATTCCGGAAACTTCAAATCTCTGATGAAGCTCCCACCAAACGTAATAAAACGAAGCAGACCAAACAGGCTTCTGTCCTAGAAACTCCAAAGGAAGTTTCCGAAAAAAGGACTCAACAACAAGCTCTCGCAACCAAACCACAAATTCATGAAGCCAGAACTTCCAAGGCATCAAAGGATGCACCTGAGCAATCCCAAGCTCAGGATATGCAGACTTAGTCTTCATCCCATCTCCAAAAACCAGCGCCACTACTTCGAGTATAAAACTTCGAACAACTCGAAAGTCTTGCCGCTAAAAGAAAAAAAAAAAGCGAATATGAAACAAACTGAACTACGAGACGGCTTGATCCTCGAAAAGAGGTACGTAGGCAACCGACCTACGGTGCAGCGGTCCCTCCAAAACAAAAAAAGGGAGAGTGGGAGTGTATACACACTCATCCTCATCCATGCTACTACTTATAGTTTCGAGAATCCGAAAAATCAAAAACTTTGGCATATAAAGGAGTCAACAAGTTCCGAATTCCGAACGCAATGAGTTCCGAATTTAGACGGAGTTTTGAGTTTTTACGATAGTTCCGAACTCTAAAGGATTCAAAGAGTCTAAAGAAGTTCTGGATTTTCAGAAAAGTTCTAAACTTCAAGTTAAAATTCCGAACTCCAAGTAATAAAGGACTTCCGATTTCTTGTTCTCCAGAACGATTACCTATGACAAACTTTCGGATCAGTTCTCGATAACTAAAATTGTCAGACTTGACGTTTCTCCGAACACGTCTACAAGGTCTCCAACATCTATGAACTTAACATACCTATCCAACACAATAAAAAACCAGTTTCACTAAACAAACTTGCAACCATTGCTGGCCCCAATGGACGAAAATCAAATCCAACCAACCTTCTATACAGAGGTAAGGTTCAGTAACGTCCGTGCACAGACATCTAACAGCGCGCTATATAAATCAGGTTAGGTATATCCTAGCTTAACATCCGAGAGGTATATCCTGGACGATATTCTCAGGTTTGACTTTGAGAGAGGCATGCCAGCAAGTAAAGACTCGCACTTCTTTAATCCTCATAGCAAACTCGCTAACGCAATAAGCGCCTAACTTGGCACACTGGTCTTCAACATCTCAGCAACGTAATCTAGCATACCACTAGACGAGATTATAAAGTGTTTTAAATAGTCGAAAAACGGGAAGATAAGTCAAAATATTGCAACCCCTAAAACCAGACGAACGCATAGCTTAGTTTCCGAAACACTAATCTATCGTAAGCCCAGCCAAAACACTTCAAAGTAGCGCTGGCACAACATCATCAACATCTTATGCTAAACGCAAACATACTCTCATCTAATAAAGGCCTGACAATTCTCTAATGATAAAGTATCAACGCTAAACACATCATAACTTCTACAACGCTTCTAAGCATCTCAAAACGCTAAGGAAACATGAGTGAGTAAAAACTTTGAATTACTCTACTCTCCTACAGCAAAAGATTCGAAATCTTAGAATCGAACAAAACCCAGTAAAACGCCCCTTAGCACACTGGTCTATACAATTCCGGGAACATAAGTGTTCAGCCTACTAACTTGTATCAGGCAGTAAAGCACATCCCATTAACAGAACGATACAAGATCATTCTTGCCTAAACTCCTTTCCAAGAAAAAATGACTCACTGGCATCTTCTCTAAAAACTGGTTTCGATAAATCCTCTTTCAAGGAGAAAGCTTTCGAAACCCCTCTTCTAAAAAGAAATCACTCCAAAACAAAAGGATTCATCCTTTCAGAAAGCTTCATCATTGTATATAGAACTTGATACGAGAACGACTTCTCATAACATGGCCTCCTCCCCACAAAGGCGGGGCTGGCCGTTCCTACTTCTTCTTCAGCTTTCATTAGATCCATACAAACCTTCATCAGTTCAGAAAACCTTCCGACAGCTTTATCCGGCTCATAAACTTTTTCACAACTCACCCAAAAGCTTAACTTTCCTTCAAGAAGAACATCTCACCATAAGGCGGCTCGGGGTGATCTTCCCATCACCTCGGATCCGCAAAAAACTAAAAAATGAGCATCAGGTCAGGGAAGATCGCCATCACTTCGAGTCTATCCCCAAAATTGGGCTGCCTAGGCATCAGATCGAGACATTCCAACCCTAGTAGGATGATCGGCTTGGGACAGCTTCTCTTCATCGCTAAAACTCTTCTGAGAACCCAACCTCCTCAAGAAGAGCATTTTTCCAAAAAAAAAAAGCACGTTCTCACCAAGACGAAACAGAGAACAGTCCTCTCTAACACTTAGCAAAATTCTCACACATATACTTGTAAGCACAGCGATTGATATGTTGTGTTTTTGATGATTTCTAGCAGTTGTTTACAGGTTCTTTT
>OVBI01003350.1:514-13020 GCA_900406495.1 Sisymbrium altissimum
GGAGGGGGGGGGGAAGTTTTCGATCTCTCCTCTCCAGTGTTCCGTCAGCTTCGTCGGTACGGTGAGAGGAGTTTTCATGTTGCTCATAACCAACGAATTCTCGTTCACCCTAGAAGCCAGAGAGAGAAAAGGAGGGGGGGGTGGGGGAAGTTTTCGATCTCTCTTCTCCAGTGTTCCGCCAGCTTCGTCGGCACGGTGAGAGGATGTTTAGTTAAGGTCTGTTGTTGTAGGCGGCTAAGTCTTAGGTTTTCTGATGGATTGAGGGTGTTTATAAGTGATATGGTGGCTGGCCTGAGTTATTCTTCCCGGATTTGGGTCCTTGTACCATTATGATGCTTTTTGCTAGTTTACGGTGATGGATTGATCTCGTTCAGATGTTGTGGTTTACTGTTATCTCCGAATCTTATCTTGAGATTTCTCCGGAAAGATAAAGGGGATCACCAGTTTTCATTCTTCTTCTCTCTCTATATCTCTTCACTTGTTTTTTTATCCTTCTTGGATTGAATATGTCCTGCTTATCATTATTGTAATTCTTTGGTGTTGCGATATTGTGTTGCTTTGGGTAAATAGTATTAAAGTATATATTGCCTTTAGCGTGGTTTGGTAGTGATGCTTGTGTTTGGAGAATTCTTAGATCAATTTTCATGTTTTACTTGCTGGTTGAGTGGTGGTTGTTTGGGTTGTACACAGGATTTCAGCCGTTTCTCCTTGGTGATCAGATGGGTTTATTTGGGTTTTGGTATGATGGAATTGTTGCTTGGTGACCAGTTGGTTGTTGATATGCAAACTTTGAGGTTTCACCACCTATGATTTCTGGTTCAGTGGTTAGGAGGTGTCTACAGGTCCACAGCCAGGTTTCTGACCTGTTTCTTTTGTCTGATTGAAGACCGTTTTTGTTTTTCTCCGTTGGTCTACTTCCTACAAGACACTCTATACTCTTTTGGATATGAAAATTGTTTAATTTGAGTTTTATGTTGCATCCAATATAGTTTTTAAATTCTAGTCTTTTTAATTAAGCTTTTGGCTTCGGAAGGATTGTATTCCTTATTAACTTCTATCTTTGGAAAGACTGTATTTTTTACCGGATATAAGTTTGAACTTCAGTTTTATCAATTTAATTTAATAGATAATTAAGAAAAAGAATAAATTTTCCCATTACTTAAAACTCAGTGTCTTACGGATGTATTTACCTTCTTACATAAGAAAATACACAATATCTTCGTTTTGATCTATCATAAAATAATATGATGATTTTCATAATGAAACTTTATAAATTCGTACACGATAAATTAATAATCACTATAAAATAATAAAATTTTCTGGTTCCAAATGGGGTCATTATAAAAATAATTTTTTTTTGAAAATCTTATGTAAATATATGGTCCCAAAATAGTATAATTAAAATATATTTATGCATATATACCTAATATAATATGTTAAAATACGAGTCTAATATTTTATTTTTATTTAAAATTAAAATTTCATTAATGTTTTATTATAATTTTAATTATTATCAAAAAATCTTACTCATGTTTATATTTTATATTTAAATCAACTTATAAAGAGTTTTAGATATGATGATTAAATGAGTATTTTTAATGCTTTCATATGTAATTATAATATCATTTTTATTTTTACATATATAGTTGCAGACTGTAATTATTATTTCTTATACATTTAGAGTTTATAAATATACATCATTTTACATGTATACTCAATGTATGTTATTAACATTATTTTAATGCGATAAGTAATTGTATTTATAACTGTAAATTTGTTATGTAATTTTTATTAACATATTCATTTAAATTTATTACAATAACATCATTTTTCAAAAAATCAAAAATAATATTATGGACTAAAATTTTTTTTTTATCAATTAATTAATAACTCTATAAATTAATAAAATTTTAAAGTCCCAACATTATTAATTTATAAAGATTTTACTGTAATATGCGCTTAAAGGTAATTTTATGGAAGTTTTCAATAGGACTTTGTTGTACCGTAGAAGCCTTAGGATATCTATTTTTGGAATCCTTTAATAAAATCTTGATATTTTTATTATGTAATTTTGATGACAAAGCTACATAATATTTTTTTTTTAAAAAAATTAAACATTTTCTTTCAATGATTTTTGGGATGGAGTGTTTCAAATTATTTGAAAAAAAAATAAAATGTATAGCCTTGACATGAATAACTTCTTTTAAAAAAATAAAAAATTTTAGATACATGAAACTTTTTTTTCTTTGTTAATATGTCAGAAATTGAACTATATATATATATATATATATATATGTAATATTAGTTAATTAAGTTAGATAGTCTTAGTTGGTGCTTGAGTTGAAAGTTTCAAATAATGTAAAACAACAATAAATATCTAAAACATTTTATAGTATGGAATAATCTTATAATAGTTCACAAGCTGCTAATGATAATTAAAACTAGAAAATAAGGATAAAAAACTACAAATTAAATTTATTCCTTTTTCACGGGTTAATTCTTGGGAGATTTGGAAGCGAGTCAAGACGAAAAGTTTTGGAGAGTGGTGTTGTCGACTCGATAACCAGACTGGGTAAATCTTTGGAGCTGGTGCCATGTGAAGTCAGGATATTTTCTAAAAGCTTTCCCGCCTTCCAAAAGTTCTGGAGGAGGAATGATGAGCTTGTCTTCTCTAGGACAAGAGAAAAACACCAATGACCTTCTCACTTTCTCCATGTTAACCACTGCTCTGTGGAAACAGCTTTTGTAGTTTCCATTTGATAATGCCTTTAATATCAAATTCACATTACGATATCTTGATTAAATGACATAAAACTTTAATTGTATTTCAAAATCAACATAAATACATAAATTAAGAGTTTATACTAGTCTTATTCATACCAAGAATATTTATTTCAAAAATTGTCTAAAGATTCTATTATTATAGAAGTATTAACTTTTATGTTTAAGGCATTAGTATTTGATTTAGTGATTTATCATTCCAAAAGTAATATTCAATTTTTATTAAAATACTATTTTTTGTATAAACTTAAAAACAATATCTTTTTTTCTATAATTATAAAAGTTTGGAGCCTTAGGTCCATAATTTTTTACAGGTCCAAAATCAATCTTTGAAAATTCATATTTAAAAAATAATAGCGAGGTTTGAACCCGTGACACAAAGGGAACCAACCATCCTTATACAATTAGACTACCACACCTTTGTTTAAAACTTCCAAAATGAAAAGGGAGCTTTTTGACAAGTTGTATTAATTATTTTCGAGTTATTCACAACATTTTGTTGTTTTATTGATTAATAAGAAACGTACCATGAAAGTGTCTCCAACATTGACGACAAGAGCACCTGGATGAGGGCGTACAGTCTGCCATTTTCCATTGGAAAAAACCTCCAAACCCACAACATCGTCTTGGAGCAGAACGGTTATTGCTGTTGGGTCATTATGAGGACCAACACCAAGTGCTTTGTCTGGCTGCTTGCATGGAGGATAATAGTTGCATCTAAAGATGGCATTTCCGTCTTCGAAGAATCTCCGAAAATATGTCCGATCTTTTAAACCCATACTTATTCCCAATAGCTCCATAAGCTCCAGATTCAAACAGTTCATTGCCTCACAAAATTCTTGAAACACTTGACTAAAAAACCATAATGATAAAGTTTGGTGATAAAAAAATATCAAAGAACAAGAAAAAAACATATTTCTTGTTATATAATAGAATACTTCATATATCAAATAGGGTTTCTTTTAGCATTATATGCCTGCAATTGATTTACCCGATCTCTTGATGATGTTGACCTAACTTTGATGTTAGAAATTCCTCAACGATTTGAGGTGGATCTTTTTTGAAAGCCAAAGTCAATGTCTCATTCCATGGAAGATTGGAGGAAAATCTCTGGCTATGACCTGCTGTATAACCAGAGATATTCCCAGGAGTTCTATAAACCTTTAGTTTTTCATCTTTGGATAGTACATAGAAGGAACTCGATGTCTCAAGCGCTTTCTCAGCTAAGCCTAACTTGAATCCATGATTGGTCACTAAAAATGTACCGTGAGCCATGCATGCTTCTCTTATAACCTTAGCTGCAAGTTGTGTCTTGGCCTCGTCACCATTCAGGAATCCACTCAGGTCAATAATTGGGAGGTCGAGGTCTCCTTCTGAAGGGGTCACATCTTTTTCTGGCCAGAAGAATTCTGAAGGAATGTTTGATTGGTTTTGGAGTAGAGAAAAATTAACGTTGGAGGAATTCATTTTTTTTTTGTACCACGGGTGCTGTGAGTCTTTCATCACCATTTTGAAAGGATTTAAATAGAGCTGTGTATTAATTAAGAAGAGAAGATTGGGTAATATTGATGATTTTTATAATAAATGCATAGATTTACAAAATCTTATGTACTTTAACAATTTTTTTGATGTCTATGTGTTACTTTGTTAATAAAACGCTAATGCAATGTCAAATTGGTGAAATTCTTTATAATAGTATCCACAAAAATGTAAAATATAAACACATAAAGTAGCTTTAAACACATATTCCCTCTGTATTTGTAAAACTGTCGTTTTAGGCAAATTCGCAGATATTAACAAAGAATGTACAAAGTTTAAATTAACCTCATGAAAAACCAGAAATTACGATTATTTTTATACAATTACGAATAATTCATTAATGACAAAAAATAAATTCCCTCAGCTCAAGATATCATCGTCTCCGACAAACTAAAACAAAACTTTAGCTTCTTCGAAAATCCACCACTCAGATGCATGTTCTCCTTCTCTTCTCCGGCATCTCTTCTTCTCTTCTCCGACATATCTCTCTCTTCTCCGGCATCTCTCCCTCTCTTCTCCGACATCTCTCTCTCTCTTATCCGACATCTTTCTCGATCTTCAAATTTCAGATCTCCGAGCTTCTTCTTGTCACCATGGCCGCCGCAACAGATCAATACCCCCTTTAAAGAGATAAAGAGCGCATATAGAAAACTCGATTGGAAGGTTATTGGTTTGGATGATCTTCTTTCTGATTTTACAAAAAGGAAGATTATAGACAAATGGAACACGAAACGGAAAGCATATAAGCTTACTGATTCAGATGATTATGAACATGGCCAAGAAGCTTTGCTTTCTACTGTTGATACCTGCAAGAATCAGGCATGAGTTAAGCTTTTATCACATTCTTTAAGTTTGATCTTATATTTCTGTTTGTGTTATGTTTGGTGATGTCTTGGGGTACATGTTTGGTAATCTCCATATGGGTAATTACACGGATGACATTCTTGTGGTACGATTTTTTCTCAATTGTAGATTCAATCCTCTTGACAAATTAGGAATTAATCTAAGGCTGAATATGATATGCGGTGTTTGAGTTGGTGAATGGTGTGATTGATGGTGTTTGTTTCAACTTCCAAGCTTTAGTAATTGATGGTGTTTGTTCATGTTATTTGCTTGCAGGAGTATGTGATTGTCTTACTTAAAAACGGCATACGGAAAGAGGAAGTAAATAATGAATTGAAGGTATTTTTCTTACCTTTGTGAATACAAAGTTCTATCGTCCTTATCGAAGATCTCTTTATATAAATTCCAAACTTACTAGGAAGGTATATTGCAGGTTGTGCAAATGGATTCTGAACCAGGCCAGAGGGTAGCTTCACATTCAGCTTTGTAGGGACTTATCAGTGCTACTCTTAGATTGCGGTCTTCTTTGTATTTCGCTTGTCATACAAGAGTGCTAATCATGATGAGTTCTCCACTCTCAGTCTTCAGAATTTCTGATTTTATTTTATGATCCTGAAAGTTTTTTCCCAAAATTGATAAATGGTGAATGTGTAGGAGGATGTCGACTGATGATATCGTGAAGCTCTTCCTTGATCCTATTCGCATAAGGTAACATGGATATTAATGACTTAGAAACCGTAGATGAGCTGATGTAATGGATGTCTTGTTCTGACATTTGACTGTTTTAAATTATGTTTAGGTTCTGTATAAGTCTGACCAGGAATCCACTGGGTCTGATGATGAAGCTGGCTAAGGCGGTAAGCATTACTTCAACTCTTTGTCCTTTCTTACTCGTCTGGTCAAACTGTATTTGACTGTTGCATACTTGAATGATTGGTGATGATATTTATAGTTCTAAATTAGGTTTAGAAAAATATAATTTGGATTGTTCATATGATTGTTGGATATTTTGTTTATCTAATTTTTGAATAGTTTACATTTCACATTTTAGTTGCTTTAATTTAATGATCTGTTGTGTTTCTTTTATCATTTGGTTTATCCTTTTGCTTTTTAGTCCATTTAAAATGGTTTGTCACTTTCTAACTTGTCACTTTCTGATTTTGACATACTTATGATATCTATATTCGGTATTGCTAATTGGTTTGAAAAAATGATTCACCATATGGTTAATACGCATAACAATGAGATTATTGCAATTTTTTTTTGATTTACATGTTTTGTCAAACACATTTTTTTATGTATACAGTTAATGTTATTGTTCCATTTTCACTTTATCCCTTAATTGCTTTTAAAACTTTCAATGGTCTCTTAATATTCCTCATGAATCAAATTTTTTTATTTCTCCAATTAATACTTGGAGGGAAATAAATTAACCAATTCAGATGGAGGCAAAATTCAAAAATTTTACTCGTGAACTATAGTACTCCATGGCTAACTTTGATTAAAACAAGACCATTTTCTGTTCATCTTCCATGGCTACTTTTGATCAAAACCTTTCACCTACTACTAATGATATCCATTCTTTTGATTTCACAGACGAAGGTGCTTCTCTTTTTGCGTCTACCGAAGCACAAGGATATCTAGAAAGTGAAGCTGTAGCTGTAAGTGCAAGTGTGCAAACCCTGTATGAAGAAACACAAGGTCCCTTCTTAAATTGTATTCTGTCATTCTTCTAACTGTAACTGTATTGACTATTGAGTTACTCTTTCGTTTTTCTAATTCTGTGTTTGATGAATCATGATGTGGTATGTTATTCTCATACTATCATGTTACTTCATTTTCGGACAGAAACCAATGAAGACCATGATACCGAACAGCCATTTGTTGGAGAAGGTATTTATGCTGTTAAACAGGATGTGTTCTTACGCTTGTGAATGACATTTTTTATAGAGTTGTTGATCTGTGCTTCTTCACTTTCAATCTATTGCAGGTGAAAACGAGAATAGGGATACTCAAAATAAATTGAATGGACATCACGGTATATATATTTTGTTCTTCTTATTCTGTAATTTATGAATCATGATGTGATATTTTATTTCCATACTCTCATGTTACTTCATTTTTGGACAGAAACCAATGAAGACCATGATACCGAACAGCCATTCGTTGGAGAAGGTATTTATGCTGTTAAACATGATGTGTTCTTCCGCTTATAATTGATAATCTTTGAAGAGTTGTTGATCTGTGGTTCTTCAATTTCAATCTATTGCAGGTGAAAATGAGAATGTGGGTACTCATAATCAATTCAATGGACATCACGGTATGTATCTTTAACATAGATCGTGCAGTTATTATTTTTCCGAACTTAGAAATTATTGTACCATTGTGTTATGATAATGCATATGTCTAACTATACAAGTATAATGATTTTGAATAGGAGATAATGCAAATGGTAGGTCTGGAATTAAGGATTACAGTAATCGTGATAGGTGGGCAGTTTATAATTCTTTGCTTGAAAGGAGTGATAGAGGGAAATTAGGTAGACAAGCTGTGAAAGAAGTAGCAAATTTGCATTCCATGCATATTAGAACGGTTCAGCGAATTTGGAAACAAGCAAAGGAGACTCCAGCTGGTGCATTGGTTGATGTTTCTAAAAAAAAAAGTGGTCGCAAGAGGATTCAGATAGATCTCCAACGTGTTCTGGACACTCCTCTACATCGAAGGACAACTTTGAGGACTCTGGCTGAAGCTTTATGAGTTAGTCACTCAACTGTCTATAAGAATGTCAAAGAGGGTTTGATGAGGAGGCATTCTAATGCTCTGAAACCACATCTGAAAGAGGAGAACAAGGTGGCAAGGCTAAGGTTTCGTATGATTATGTTGGACCCAGAAAGCTAAAGTCATGAACCACAGTTTATTGATGTTGTACTTTCAATAATGTGTCTTTTACATTGCTCTCTAACAGGTACGGGGATGAGATCAGAAGGTTTATTGGGAGTGATGTTTAATGACAGGTTACCTTCCTAATTCATTTCTTGATTCGTTTTATGGTAATCTAGAAGTTATCTGTTTAGTTCACTTGTAATCGAGAAGTTATCTGTTTAGTTCAGTGGTAATTGAAGTGATTTTTACTTAGAAGAAGGAGAAATACTAAATGCAATCAGTAGACTGATCCAAAATAGAAAAAAATAAATTAGAATTAGATAGAGTACTAGCCGGAGACAGATTTTGTAGTAGTTACTCACATGAATGGAAAATACACTCTAAACATCTTGAATATGGAATACTCAATTATCGTGATTACTTTCAAAAATGTGTGTTCTATATTGTTCTCTATCAGGTTCGGGGATGAGATCAGAAGGTGTCTTAATGTTTAGTACAAGAACAGTTAGATTGATGTTTAATGGCAGGTTGGATTCCTTATTCATGTCTTGATTCGTTTTGCTTCGTATATAGATGGATCATAGGTTAAGTTAGAATAAGGACAACTAGTAAATGCAATCGAATAGACTGATTACAATTTTATTGATGATTCAAAACAGGAAAAGAACAACACATCTAGAAAAATTATTAGTCGGAGACATTATTTTTTAAAAATGATTCCGATGAATGGACAAATAAGTTTAAGCATCTTGTATACGGGATCCTCAATCTCCTCATCATCATGTGTTTCTTGTTCTTCATTGCTTGGCTTGTTAAGATCGAATGCATGAACGAATTTGGGATTGACTTTACTTTCTGTTTTGATCTTGTTCGTCAGTTGCAAGTCATCTTCTTCGTGAGGGATTTCGTTGATATCAAAACGCATGGACGATTTTGTTACTGGATTTTTTTGATTGGCACATCAGAATTTGTTTCATCTTCTTCTACTTTCGGGGTTTTTGCTGTCTGAGTTTCCATTTTTTTTCTTTGAACAATGGACTGAATTGATTTCTGTATTCAAGTTGTTCAATTTGTTTGACTGTGTTGAGCCAGTAATAAATTCAGAGACGAGATATTTAGAAGGAGTTTTGTTCAATTAAGTAAGGCTAGTTTAGGAATTATTTTGGAAAACTTACATTGGTTTGTGAAAACGACAGATAATAAAAAACAAAAAAAACATGTCTAAAACAACAGTCTTATAAAACCGGAGGGAGTACCAAATTTCCTTTTATGTATGATTCTTGTCACGTTTCAATCAAACAAGTATCACCTTCATGTACTCATATACAGATATTAGCTATTTTTAATAAATAATATGTTTATATTATAATTGTTTTGAAATATTTTATCTAGTATATATATATATATATATATATGAAGCCAAAGAAGATATAGAGGGGTCAGCTGACCCCACTATTTAAAAAAAAATATTTGTTTTTGTTTAGAAAAAAATTAAACAACCCCATTTAAATTTTTTTTCTAACCCCATAAAAAATAATCATAAAACATAATATGCTTAAGTTTATGATAAAAACTAAAATTTAGTTATGATATTAATAGGCTTAATTTTTTTAAGGATTAAAACTTGGGTTTATATTAAGCCCAAATTTTATTGGTTACTATTATATATTAGTTAATTTCTATATTTTTAAACAAAAACCTAAAACTTTTTTTAAAAAAAATTCACATGCATTCTTTTATGTCTTCTCTCTCTCCTCGTGTTTTTTTCTCTGTGTATCAAAGTATCAACCATACTGATTAAATTTCATTCTCCTAATTTCTTTTATTTTTTATGCTATACTTTAATCTTCGAATTCATAACTATTAAACAAAATATGATCATGACTCATTTAAATTCATAAAAAATATTTATATTTTATTTTAATGATATTAGATATTAATAATGATTACTTTTGTATTTAAAAATAGACTATTTTTTATTAGAAAACTAATGGATTGGTTTTTGAGTCTGAAAAGAAAATCTCTATCAACAGAAAATATTGGTTTAGATGATTTGAAACGGAAAAAAAAAGAAATACTAGAATATCACTTAATGAAAAAGATGAAATACAACATAAGTATTTAATTAAAGGATTTTGTCAACATCATGGTGATAATTTGTTTTATGAAGAAAAAATATTTAAAAATATAATAAATAAAACCGTGAAAAAAAATGTTTCAAAAAATATAAATGAGCATAGAGTAAATTTGTAATCGATAATTTATAAATTTTATTCTTAATATTTTTTGATTCCAATGCAAAACATTTCTGACTCCGCCACTATATATATAGATCATATGAATGCAAAAAAACATATATTATATATGTAACTAATATAAAATAGTAAAATAAGAATAAAACCATCTAAAATTTTGTTAACTACTTGTACATCTAAAAATACAAGATGGATTGAATTTATATCATATAATCTTGACAATAACTATTTTGCTAAAATTGAAATATTATAAATTATTTTAAAAATTATACAGTGTAGATTCAAACCTAGTTATTTCTATGCTAAAAAAAAAACTATTTACAAAAGACAGAAAACTCTTTCATAAATTGCAAACAGAACTAATCTTTTTTATTGGTCACAACATAACTCTAGTTCGAATTTGCTTATTATTGAAAATATTTTTTTAAAAGAAAAACACCAAATACAGTTAGTTATAAATAAAAAACAAAAAAAAAACAAATATGGCATCTTTGCTTCTGTTTTGTTTTCTGGACGTCTGGCACTCCTATCTGTGACGATGAGAATGAAAGTAGCTTATTATAGGCATATAGAAAGAAAAAAATATCACTACTGTTATATAATAATTACTTTTATATAAGTGAGCGAAAGAAATATTATATTATTATAACTAGTAAATAAGAGAACTTCGCATAGCAGAAAGAGAGTGGAAAATCTGTTTATTTTTAACTTGAACTTGTATGATCATTACAAAGTAAAATGCATATTTATAGGCTGTAGAAAACCACTAGTATAAGTTACAAATTTTACACCTGTATTCTAAGAGTCGGTAAAAACTTGCATGTTAAGAAAACTTCTACCTTAAGAATTTTACACCTATTTTCGAGTTTGTTTAATAAAGTTTTTCCGGAAAATTATTTAAGATAAGTTTTTTGGAGGTTTAGTAAAGTTTTCACGGAAAACTTTTCAAGATAAGTTTTTCCGAGAATTTCGTATGAAAACACCTTGCCTACCAAGTCCACCGAGCTGGATGGCAGGAAGGAGCTTTCATGTGCTGAATGCTGACTTTGGACAGCATTTCCTTCCGAGCTGGATAGCAGGCAGCATGCTGAGCGTCCAGCTCGGCCAATTTTGGCTTGTGAGCCTCTTCCTTTAAAAACTGTAAGTGTTTCCAATGATTTTTCGTAAAAGTTTTTCCGAAAGACTGTTTATGATAAGTTTTTCGGAATTTTTAATAAAGTTTTTCCGGAAAACTGTTCAAGATAAGTTTTTTGGAGGTTTAGTAAAGTTTTCACGGAAAACTGTTCAAGATAAGTTTTTCCGAGGATTTTCGTATGAAAACACCTTGCCCACCAAGTCTACCGAGCGGGATGGCAGGAAGGAGCATTCATGTGCTGAATGCTGACTTTGGACAGCATTTCCTACCGAGCTGGACATCAGACAGCATGCTGACCGTCCAGCTTGGCCACTTTTGGCTTATGAGCCTCTTTCTTTAAAAACTCTAAGTGTTTCCGGAGATTTTTTGTAAAAGTTTTTCCGAAAGACTGTTTAGGATANCCGGAAAACTGTTTAAGATAAGTTTTTTGGAGGTTTAGTAAAGTTTTCACGGAAAACTATGAAACATAAGTTTTTCCGAGAACTTTCATATGAAAACACCTTGCCGACCAAGTCTACCGAGCTGGATGGCAGGAAGGAGCATTCATGTGCTGAACGCTGACTTTGGACAGCATTTCCTACCGAGCTGGATAGCAGGCAGCATGCTGACCGTCCAACTCTGCCAGTTTTGGCTTGTGAGCCTCTTCCTTTAAAAACTCTAGGTGTTTCCGGAGATTTTTCATAAAACTTTTTCCGAACGATTGTTTAGGATAAGTTTTTCGGGATTTTTTAATAAAGTTTCTCCGAAAAATTGTTTAAGATAAGTTTTTTGGAAGTTTAGTAAAGTTTTCACGGAAAACTTTTCTAGATAAGTTTTTCCGAGAATTTCGTATGAAAACACCTTGCCTACCAAGTCCACCGAGCTGGATGGCAGGAAGGAGCTTTCATGTGCTGAATGCTGACTTTGGACAGCATTTCCTTCCGAGCTGGATAGCAGGCAGCATGCTGACCGTCCAGCTCGGCCAATTTTGGCTTGTGAGCCTCTTCCTTTAAAACCTGTAAGTGTTTCCGATGATTTTCCGTAAAATTTTTTCCGAAAGACTGTTTAGGATAAGTTTTTCAGAATTTTTA
>OVBI01003351.1:0-13019 GCA_900406495.1 Sisymbrium altissimum
AACTAATACGAGTGTCTTCTAACTCCACCTTTCTATCTTTCTTTGCATGTAATTCTCCTTTGGGTTCCAACGATCAGCACATGAGTTTCAGGTTATTTTCTTTCCATTCCTTTATATTTTGAGTTTGTTATTCTTCTCGAAGTTCTATTTTAGGAATTTGTATTGGTTTATAAAAGTTATGCATACTATTTTTGGTTTTGGTTTTTTAGTTATAAAAGAAACTATTTATATATATTGAAGAAGTGTTTAATCAATTTCCAGAAGTTTGATATCTAGGCCGCTTGAGTTAATGTTAAATACCTTTAAAATTAGTTTTCTTTCATCTTAGTTTTCGGAATCCTTGTTTAGACTTTACATTATTGTTTATTTCTCTATGTTGAATTGATCTCTTAAACATTGTATTATTCTTTGGTGCATAATTTACTATCATAAGAAAATGGAATGGTAAGTGCTTATAAACTATGTAACTTAAAGTTGTCTCACTTAGTTACTCAATGCTTTTATGTGCTTTATCATATTGGTTATGATGTATATAAGGAAGGTATGAAATTTCTAACATAAATGTTTTAGCTTAAGCTTAATAGATTTCATGGTTCTTTTAATGTGCTTTATCATATTGGTAATCCCATGTTTATACTGCATAATCAGGCATTTCTTTGTTTAGGTAATTTCTAATCTGATTCAAATATCTTTAATACTTTCGTTGGAATATGTTTATCTTTGCTTCCTCTCTTACAATTGGTGATTTGAAGCTTATTTCCACATGAATGTTCTTAGTTATGTAAATCTTTTGGCATATTTATGTTAGTTTTCAGTTTTATTATTTCTTGATATTATTCTTGTTATGGTCTGACCTTTGGTTATTTGGGATTTAGATGAAATCTTAGATGTTGGTATTCGTATTGTGCTTCATCTTATAATGTTTTTCCTTTATAAAGGTTTTGTAAAATCTTTTAGGATGTTATTGTGTAAAAGAATTGGAGTTAATTTGTTTTTAGTGTCGTATGCCTCTGTTCCATATGCTTGTGTTTGTATTATTTATAGATTTGGTTGCTATGTCTGATTTATTATACTTGCTGTACAAGCAGTTTATTTTGTGGAGATGTGAGTTGTAAGTACTGGGTACTGTTTCTGGGGGACACAAGGTTATCTGTGNGTACTGTTTCTGGGTGACACAAGGTTATCTGTGATGCAGCCTACTTTGATATTATCCCTGTTACACATATTCGTTTTCTGAATCTTATGTGTTGTTCGTTTTCTGAATCTTATGTGTTGTTCATTTTCTGAATCTTATGTGATGTTGGTTTTCTGAATCTTATGTGTTGTTGGTTTTCTGAATTTTATGTGTTGTTGGTTTTCTGAATCTTATGTGTTGTTGGTTTTCTGAATCTTATGTGTTGTTGGTTTTCTGAATCTTATGTGTTGTTTGTTTTCTGAATCTTATGTGTTGTTTATTTTCTAATTCTTATGTGTTTTTACTTTTATGTGTTTGTGCTGATATCATTTAAAGTTGATTAATAAGTCCAATGCTTTTTTAGTTGCTATATAGAGAGCTGCATATTGCTTTAGACTTGCCACTTTTGAGTTATAATAGCTTGACTAGAAAATCATTAATCACATTCAGTGAAAGTGGTTTTCATATAAGTGTAGGAAACTGTTTAACGGTTTAATTTCGTTTTTGAGGATTGTATAGTTTGGATGTGTTTGGCTTTTCTAATTTGGTTAGATTATATTGGTGTTAGTATTTTTTTAGAAGTATGTTTTTTCTAACTTGTAATTAATGATTTCTTATAGATGTATTAGTTTATATATGATTATATGCGGAAACTTATGTGATATGTCACATGTTTTTGATGCCACTCATTTGCTTAAGATTTTTCCATCATTATTCTTTCATAGAATTATATCGTTGGTATTTGCTTTTTTGACTTTGGAAATATTGTCATTATGGTTCTTATCTTTTTATGTTTTACTCTTGCGTTCTTAATTGTTTGGGCTTCTTATTGATAAAATGAATTTTTTTTTTAAAGTTTCTTGTATTTTTGAATCCTAGTTATGTTCGTATTTTATTATATTGTGTTTTTTTTTATATTTTATTATATTGTGCTTTTTTATATTGAATCATAGATTAACTGAATTTAAAGAAATGCGTTAATGGAACCGAAATGCTTTTAGTATTTGGTATTTTGGTTTGAGCTTCGAATCTATGCATAATGATTTCCATTTTTTGTTCGGTTTATCTAAGCGTATCTGAACTAGTTAATATCTTTACTGTGATAGGTATGCAGCTTTGCACACCAATTAAGATAGTTCTAGCAACCATAGCAAAAAATTAGGCTGTGATTGCTATTGTAGCTTTAGAGACTTTAGGTTTTATAAGTCATTAAAGTCAAAATTTTATCAATTAAATTTTAGGTTTTGGACAGCTTAAAATTTCGTGTAAAGCTTTTAAAGTCATTTTAAAAAAAACTTTTATTTTATTCATCTTTTTTTAAAGTTACAATTTTAGACTTTAGATAGAAATCACCGTCTTTAAGGTTGTGATTGGTAGAGGTTAAGGTTGTGATTGGTAGAGATTGTTACTTTAGGTTTTAGTTTTAGAATTTGGCTGTAGAGATATTGGTTTTGAAGACTATGATTTTTGTTTAAATCTGAAGTTATGACTTTAAAAAAAATAAATAAAATAGAATTTTTTTTAAATGGCTTTAAAGATTTTACACGGAATTTTAAGTTGTTTAAATCCTAAAATTTAATTGGTAAAACTTTGACTTTAATGATCTTACAAAACCTAAAATCTCTAAAGCCATAATATCAATCATAATCTAGAAAAAAAATTTCTACAGTCACATCTTAAAACCAAAGCCTAAAGTAATAGCTTTTACCGATCACAGTCTAAGATAGTTCTTGCAACCATAGTAAAAAATTTATGTTCTGGAAGTCAAATTAATTTATGAGATAGAAACACAAGATTACTCCAAAATTACGTGGAAATTATACGCTTATATGTTATCATGCATACAAAATAGTAACTCGAAGCAATTTTTTTTAACATATTTCTCCCGATGATGACTTTTTACCCCCGCTTAGATTTCTTTCAGAAGGCAAAGACAAGTTTTTCGTCAGCTTCCGAACATATAAAGATATTCGAAGACCAGTGTTATAACATCCAACATGACCATTTATGATATTAGAAAGTCTTGTGTATATATTATTATGTATCCATGTATCTCTCTTAGTATGTTAATATTAATTTATTCTAACAATGTATAATGGATGAACAAGATTAGGAAGTGGTTTTGTCCTACAAAAAATATATATGTAGAAACTAGAAAGCTATAATAATGTATGCTTCACTATTGACCCATCGAAATTCATGTTGTAGGTGTGTATGCAATGGATGATCAACAAAAAGGAAAGGAACTTTGGGCTTACTACTTTGTTGTACGATGAGTAGAAAATTTGTGAATGAATTATATTTTTTATTTTCATTTGTAAGATTAAATCGGAATTATAGTTTTGTTTTGCTATGTCTTTAACCTAAACACTGTTTTATACCATACATTGAAAATTCTTTAAAATAAAGTAAAACATACGTTTAGGTATCTTTCTTGGATAAGCCATTATTTCTTTTGTTTGATAATGCGTTCAGTTTCACTTCAAACAAGTTGTGGCAGATTCAGGTGAAGACTCTCGCCGAAGCTCCTTTACAACAGCAGCTAAAGCCTCAGGGTTGATACCAATATCACAAAGAGCTATGAGAACTGACAAAGTATGTCTGTCCAGTCCCGTGTCCAAGATGTTTGACATGCGAAACATAAGCTCTAGCGTCTCTCTTGCTGTCCGAGATGCCTCCTCATCCATACTGATCACACTTGTGAAATATGGAGTTTCAACCAACCAAATTAGACATAACGTAGTTTTATCTGATCAAAGTCTTAAATAAGCTTTGACATCGTGCATCAGAGAATTATAGCCTAACAAAAGCCTACTCAATGACTTTTAGGTGATTTTGACATAAGAAGTTATGAACATTGCTTCGGATTTCACAGAGAAACAGATTAAAACATTCTAAAAGCTATCTAATGAAAAATAAAACTCTAATACATAGTTGATGCATCCTTAACTCTGTATGAATGGTGACCATAAAAAAAATAGGAATGAAGAGGAAAAGAATGAAAAGTAACAAAATAATAGGAATGAATTGGAATATTTAGTACTTATTATTCTTTTCCAAGTTTGATAAGTAATTAATTTACTCTACAATTCTCTGCAAATTAAGAAATGAGAAGGAATGAGATATAATAAAAATTACTTGTGAATGGTGTAATTGTTTGGGAATGAAGAGGAATTATGTGTTCCCCTTAATTCTTTTGGTCACCAGTCAAACCCTTATCATACAATGAAATCATGGCTTTGAGCTTATCATAAATTTGTTTAGGTTTTGTCATAAACACTTGAAAATGAACTTAACTCAAAACTACCAACTTTTATTTGTTAACCAAATCAATAAACGTTTTCACCAAAGAGGGCTAAACAAAATTGGAGTCGTACACAGCAAGATCAAGATAATTCAAACAATATATTAGCAAAACGAAGTTTACAAAACAAAGTAAAATGTTAATGGAGCAAGCGAGAGCCATAAAACGGGTTTTGCTTTTGTCAGGAGTTATTGTATTTTCAGATATATTTGGTTGGTTTTTTTTTTTTTTTTTTATAAATCTAATATTTCTGAATTATTTTTTATTTATTTTGAAATGTTAAATTTATATTTTGTTTAAAAAAGTTCAATTTATTGATTAACGAAAAAAATATTTACACAGTTGGAAATAAAAAATAATCAAAACAAAGCTATAAATAGAACCAAGTGCCCGTATGAATTGCTAAAGATGGAGGAGATCTCCATGCTTGCCCAGCTCTGAATATCGCAGTTGCAACAAAAAGTAAATGTTTGTCAATGAGTTTCCACGAATTATATAGTGTGGTTATTTGGAAACAACAATTATAAGAGATTTGGCTACTGGTGTAACAACGAACGCGGATGGTTACGAGCTCTTTATAAGTTTTACCACACAATTGCTTTGTATGATTTACTCCTAACTGAGACTTCAAAGCTTCACCTCAATCTCCTCAACAACTCATAACGTTGTACTAACAGATCTTGTACATATATCAACTCATAATAAAGCATGAAACTAAACAACACAATTTAAAGCAAATTAAAGAAGATTCTTCTTGGTCCTCTTCTCGTCTTTGGCTTCGTACCAATACAAACCAGATATGTTCCTATAACCGACAGATTGTCTTATTTGGTTATTATTTGCATAAAACACACATGCACTTTGTAAGTTTGACAAGATCAAGCCTGATCCGCACAATTTATTGATCTCTAATAATGCATGAACTTCAGCATCTTCACGAGAGCTTTGAGCTTCTCTTTTGGAATATGTGCTCTCTCTCTAATACATGCACCTTCTTTATCCACAAGTAACCTCTTCCCAGCTCTTTCTACTCCTCCTCTTTCTACTTCACCTTCTAGCTGAATCCCAATTCTCCACATACTCTCTACATATTTTGCGGTTAAGTTCTGTTCACCAGTAAACGGCCTGAAATCATTGGGACTCCTTCGGCAACGCTCTCGAGCATTGAGTTCCATCCAAAATGGCTCCAGAAGCCTCCCAATGTAGGATGTGCAAGTATTTCTAGTTGTGGTACCCATCTCACAATATATCCCTTTTTCTGAGACCACTTTACTAAACTTCCTTTGGCAATGACTCTATCTTGTTCGAGCCAAGGATAGAGCCTGGTCGGATGACCCATAAGAAACGTTGGTTGCTATTAGACAATCTACAAACCATCTCCAAAACCTCTTTGATTTCCATCTGAGCCATGCTTCCAAAGCTTATGTATACGACTGACCTTGGTATCTGTTTGTTCATCAATTTGATGAAGCTCATGTCCGGTTCCAATAAATACGAAGGTGCTGGAGCTGTAATGTGAAGAGGGCCTAAGGGGTAAACCGGAATTCCAAGCTCTCGTTGCAGCCAGGAAAGAGATAAGCTCTCTAGACATTTCACCGTGTTGATGATAATAGCGGAAGCTGTTCTTTTGTTGGCTATTTCTCTACAAATCTCAAAATATGTCTCTAATGGTCCAAATCCAGAAGTCGGTAAGTCTTTGTATTTTAATGGATGAAAATTTTCCACCATTTTTTCTTGCATTTCAGGATCTGCATAATATAAAAAAGCATGGTTAGGTAAACAAAGTTTTCAAGGTGGGTTACAAAGCTAGTTTTAGCCTTTAAGGTACCTTTCATATCGATCAGGAACTTCTTGGCATTGAGTTTTCTTAAGCCACTGCAGCAAACTTTATCTGTAGCAGTTGTAGTGCTAAAGATGATACTTGAAAGATTGAACTCCTGCGCTTCATCTCCACAGAAATACATTAGCTCGTCGTAAACTATTCAGTCTATATCATTATCGTGATGTAGAAGCAACTGAGCTATACAGTCATTGAAGCTAGCCTCGCTTGTCTTTTTTAGCTTCAACAGAAACTCGGTTGGTCAAAGTCTCTCGAGTTCAGACTCTGGTAAGCTTTTTGTTTCGTAATAAACTGAAAACGACAGTACTGATGCGAAGAAGAGCTTACTTGATTAACATGTCCCTGAACAACAGTAATTAAGAAGCCTTTCAAGTCAAGGGTTATACCGATTTGCATAATTGGATTTATATGTCCTTTTAGTGGAAATGGTACCAACACTATCCTTCTCTTTGCTTCCATTTTCTCCATTGTTTAACCTCTCTCTCGTTTTCTTTATCTTTCATCTCTCAGAGGCGCAGAAGCTCTAAATAAAAGAAACATTTCCATAATTTCAAAATTAGTTCCTCATATGGCTACTACTTCTTTTTTCTTATTGCAATAGCCTTTGCACACGCTAATGTTAACATCCAAGAAAGTGAAGTTAATGCATGCCAAGTATGGCCAAGTGTTCTTTTTGTTTGTTTTGTTTTGGCTCATATAAGAGTTGGTGGCTTAAGTTACATTGGTTAGGTTCCGTTTTGAGATTTGAGAATATAGATAAAACTTCAAGAGGGTTTACTAAAATGTGGCAAAATGCCAAAAAGTTCTCCACTAACACTTCATTGTATTAGAGACACGTCAGAATAGTTACTGACATTTAAACAAGAGTATACTTTTTTTTTATGATTCATGATTACTTTTAAGGTTCATGATTACAACTTTTTTATGGTTCAAGATTGTGATTCTTAATCAAAGATATTGTAACGACCCGTTACGTCAGGCCCAGAAAACCCAATCATTTTCTGCAGGAAACCCTAAGTGTTTCTTATAAATTGTCTCTCTATTTATTATTTTTCAACCAAAAGAGTAAAGAAGCGAAGCTCTGTCAAAATAAATCCGCCGGGAAGTGTTTTTAACAATTCACCGCAGCCACAGCGTTGATCTACCAGTGTATGATCGGATTTGAGTTAAAGGTAATCTCGGAAATCAGATTTCGATAGTTTTTCAGTCAGTCCGTTCAGTAAATCGTCGACATCTTTCTAACCGTTTGGAATCTCGCAAATCCAAGACCACCCTCAGATTCAGGACGTCGAGAGGAGTCCAGAGACACCAATATCATGCCGAACAACCGCCGGACGCGCCTTCACACTCAACCGCAAGACGCACACAAGTTCTCCACGCGCCGTCGTTGACCTTCGCCGCCGCCATTGACCGCCGTCGTCTCCGGTAAGCTGCCGCCGCATCTTCTCGTCGCCGGCGAGTCAACTCAGTGAGTAAACTCGTTGACTCGGTCAACCAACCGGTTTAATTTAATTTGATTTCAGTTCAATTAAATTTCGGTTCGGTTTACTTAATCGGTTCGGGTTGGGTTATCGGGTTGTCGGATCCGGTTTGGGTAATTGGGTCGGTTTGGGTCCGGTTTGAGTCTGGTTTAACTGGTTTGACCGTTAACGTTGACTTTGATAGTTGACTTTTGTTGACTTTGACCAGTTGACCCGACATCCGTTTTTCGTCGTTCGAAGGCCGTTCTCACTCGATTTTTCGTGCTGATTTCAGATTTAACATCCGTTTGAGCAACCGGAGTCCAGAAGTCGCAGATATCAACCAGTTTAGCTAAGGTGAGGGTTATTTCGTAACAAGAACCGTACTTTCGTCTAGCCTTTGATGGAACTAAGAAGTAGACATGATCTGTTTTCTCTGATCGAGTCTAGGTAGTTTTGAATGTAAATTGGATTAGAATAATTTGTGCATGCGTAATGACAATTGTTTGTACATATTATGTATGCATTCATATATATACTATATAAATAATCGAGCATGTTAGACGTTAGGGTTGCGGTGTACAGAGACAGACTTCTGTTATCGCTACGTTGTGTGAGAGGGGGTGCGGGCAGCCTAGTCGATCTGCTGTCCGGTGCCTTAAGATCGATAAATTGTCAAACCTGGCGGTGCTGTTGGACACTATTCCATGCTGACCTCCGAGAGGGAGGGTGCGGTCGGTCACTTAAACCGTCACGTAGGAACCCTGTGTTTGTTTGGGTGCTTTAGGTGCCGCGATTATTCATGTTTAGTCTTGTTCTGTGTTTGGAGTGCTATGACCGAAACTACGTTTTGTGAGTTATAGCATCCTTATCTCACTGAGTGACTCCCTTGTTACTCACCCCTCCTTCTTATCTTTTTCAGGTGAGACTGACGAGTAGATGGATTCTCAATGGATCGGGTGCTTTGGGATATTTTCAAGATTCATTTTTATATTTTTAATTTAAGCATTTGATTTACGATTTCTTTTGGTTTATTTCGGTTATTGGATTTCTTGGATTATTGGTTATTATTTAATAAGTGGAAGTTTATTTAAATTTGAGGTTACTTATGGAGTAAGTTAGGGTTCGTGGCACGCCGTTCTCGAGTGAGGATGAGACGGGTGTTACAGATATTTGCAAGCTTTCTTCAAGGCTGAGAGAGAGACACACAAAGAGATAGAATTTCGTGGTATGGTCGAAGCTCCTTAGAGCTCATAACTCATATAAGTGGGCATGAAATGCAACAACAAGAGTTTCTTTATTCTTGATCTCTTAACCAATATGTTTGGTGGACAAGAAAGCAGTTCTTCTTACCATTGGCTTACACTGATCCTTTCTGGTCGTTATGACTTGCTATAATTTTAGTCTACTTCCACTGCTTAGCACAATCATAGAAACATAGAAGGTTAGGTTGACATTTTCAATTACACAGGAAACAAGCCACTGCTTATAGTTCTTTGTCGTAGTCTTCCTCTTGTTGTTTCGATGACATGGAGAATATTAAGTTTTGAAATCCTTATAGCCTTCTTTTTCCAGTTTGACTATGTGCAGCAGCTGAAGTTACAGAAAGGTCGTCGGAAAACTCGGTCCTGAAAAGCGAAACGTCTGTGCTAGTAGAATTTTACACGAGTTGGGGCGGTCCATATGCAGGATGGTCGACAGGATAATAATCGAAATAGCTGGAGACTATGCTGGGAAACTGAACTGTTATGTCCTAAATGCTGACAATGACTCATTGGTGGCTGAAGAGTATGAGATAAAGGCTGTACCTGTAGTTCTGTTTCAAGAACGGGAGAAACGTGAATCAATCATGGGTACAATGCCTAAAGAGTTCTACATTTTCGCCACTGAAAGAGTCTTGAACTTGTGAAGAGGTAAATAACATCGTTGATGAGAATCTCTTTAATATGGTTAATATCTCATTGAGACCTAAGAAATTGTCTTTTGTCTTGAGTCTGAACCTCTTATGTTTTCTTTCGTTCTTTCTTCATTTATGCTCCGTAAATATAACTGTTGGATTTTGCAACACCCGGCTCATCCTAACCCGATAACGGCATGTCACGAACCCTAACTTACTCCACAAGACTCTCCAATTTAATAAACTTCCTCTTTATTACTTATTTAACCAATAACTGTATTACATCTATAACCGAAATAAAATAAATATTTAAAATAAATTACAAAAATTATTAAAAAAATATCCTAAAGCATCCGATCCATCGAACATCCATCTACTCGTCAATCTCACCTGAAAGGATAAAAGGAGGGGTGAGTAACGGGGAGTCACTCAGTGAGGTATGGGATGCTATAACACAAAGAAAGCGCAGTTTCTGTCATAGCACTCCAAACCCGGAACAAAGACTAAACATGAACAAACACGGCGCCTAAAGCACCCAACCAACAACCAAGGCCCTACTGACGGTTTAAGTGACCGACGGCACCCTCTCTCCTAGAGGTCTGCATGGAATAGTGTCCAACGGCACCGCCCGGAGACGCTTTATCGATCTCTGAAAGTACCGGACAGCAGATCGANTACAGCAGATCGACTTAGCTGCCGGTACCGCCTCTCACACAACACAACAATACTCCCGGAGTCCATCTCACTACTCAACAACCTCTAACGTCTATCCAACTCGACTATTATATATATATATTTATTTATATATATATAAAATACATATATCAACTTTGTTGTAAACCGACGGATGGATTGGTCAGAACCATTCCGTGCGGTCCGTAATCTTCCAATTCCGTAATTAGTCTATTTTATTATTGTATTAGGAATTACCATATTATGTATTTCCTTTTAGTATTAGGAAAAGGATAAATCCTATTTCCTTTTAGGATTAGAACTAGGAAAAGGCAATTTCCTTTTCTCTAGGTTTTCCTTTCATCTCTTTGTATAATCCTTATATAAAGGATTCATTATCAATGCAATAAGACATACTTTCCTGCGGATTTTTCTCTAGGTTTATAACACGTTATCAGCACGATAGCCTCCGGGATTCAAAACCCTAAGTTCCGACCTAAAGAGAAAATCGCAGAACAGCCGTACCGCAGTATCGCAGGACCGCAGTCCGTGTTCCGCGTCCCGTAGACCAGCCGCAACTCGCGAGCAACCCGCGTCCCGATCAGCACGACCCACGTCCCGATCAGCAATCCTCCCGCGTCCCGACTGCAGCGATAGCGATCCCGACCTGCAGCACACCCGCGTCCCGACAGCAAACCCGACCAGCGATCCGCGACTCCAACGTCCCGACGGACCGCGACTCTCCGTGCAGCTTCAATCTCCGGTTCGGTTTCCTCTTCTTCTCATCTGTTTAAAACAAAACAGAGATTTGCAAGGTTAGGTTTTCAAAACCCTAAATCCTTAAAACCGAATTTTACTGCACCTTCTAGCTTGCATGATAGATCTGTTTTAAGTTTGTAACTTAGAACCATGCATGCTAAGTGGTTTGGTAAGCTAGATTGCTTGATCATGGGATTGATTGTTTGATTGTTTTAAAACCATAAACCTGAAACCTGATTGCATGTTTAAAATAATCAAACCCTAAAATTGATTGCAGCACCCAAAATCCGAATTTGATATGCATGTTTAAATTGATCAAACCCTCACATATTGAATTTGGTTGTTTATTTAAAATTGATCAAAGACTCATATTGAATTTGGTTATCTTGTTAAAATAATTGAAACCCTAAAAATCTGAGATCATGAATGCTTAAAAGAAATTCGAAATTTTGTATGATTGTCTAAAGAGGTTTTTACAAAACCCTAAAAGAATATGACATATGATTTCAGATGTCCAAAATCAATAGCTTGGAATTCTTAGCCCTAACTCTCTCTGGAGATGATTATCTCCAATGGGCACTGGATATAAAGATCCTCCTAAAGTCTAAAGGACTTGCGGATTGCATTGCTGATGACAACAATGAAAACGAAAGGAATAGATACAGGGCAATCCTGATCAGTCGTCATCATCTTGTGGTGAGTCTCAAGAAACAATATGTAACCATTGAGAATCCCTTAGACCTTTGGAAAGCATTAAAACGCAGATATGATCACCATAGAACGGTGTTATTACCAAAGGCTCAAAGTAAATGGAGGGATCTCAGATTCCAGGACTTTAAGTCCGTGGAAGAGTATAACTCAGCTATGTTCAATATAGCTGCAACATTGCACTTATGTGAACATGAAATATCCGACAAGGATATGATAGAGAAAACTCTCTCTACCTTTCATACAAGCAACATATTGCTACAACAGCAATATCGTTCAAAAGGCTTCGAAACGTACTCAGACCTAATCGAAGTCTTGCTTCTAGCTGAGCAAAACAATGAGTTACTTCTGAGAAACAGTGAAAAGAGACCTCCCGGTGCAACCCCACTTCCCGAAACCAACATGGTCACGGAAGAAAAGGAGACAAACCATGTCCAAAGAGAGCCTAGGCAGTACGGAGGCCGTGGACGTGGAAGATGGCAGAAAGGAGGCCGCAGTCGAGGGAATAACCACCCGTACGGCCGTGGTACGAATGGGGGTCGCGGGTACAAACCCGACTCGACCCGCGGTCGAGGACAAGGAGGCCGAGGAGCCGCGGGACAGCCCAGACTGTAAAACTCGACCAGTTCAGCGTGCCATAGGTGCGGGATGACAAACCATTGGGCAAAGAACTGCAGAACTCCCAAGCACCTTGTTGATCTTACTTAGAGAGTACAAAGGGAAAGAACCCAGAAGCCAACATGGCTATGCATGACGTGGACATGCATGATGGAGATGGAGATTTCGACCATGAGCAAGATGACTCAATGGATTACGAAACCTCCGACATACTTAGAGATTCCAGCTGATTGAATTTTGTTTTGCTTTGGTGTTTTATTTAAATTTGGTGTTTGTTATTTATTTTTAAGACTTATGCTATTTTATTCTGAAACTTAATGATATGGATGTTTTATTTTAAAGTCTCTAAAACATAATCTTTTGTCTTTGCAAGAATGAGTGATGTTTTCGTGGTGGATAGTGGATCAAGCCACACAATTTTAAGAGACAAAAGATATTTCATTAATCTCATTCTTAAAAGTGCTAATATAAGTACCATAGCTGGAATGACTAGTTTAATAGAGGGCTACAGATAGGCTAACGTTTTGCTGCCTAATGGAACGCATCTAGAAATCTCTGATGCTTTATATTCACCCAGCTCTAAAAGG
>OVBI01003352.1:0-13011 GCA_900406495.1 Sisymbrium altissimum
TGTTCTTGCGGTTCATGTGGAGCTGGTCCTTGTAGATTTCTCCTGGTGAAATAGGAAGTAAAGTGACCTTGCGTCCCTTGTGCTCAAAGGTCTGCTTGTTGGTGTAGCCATCATGAAGAACCTTTCGGTCATACACCCAAGGCCTCCCCAACAGGACGTGACTAGACTTCATAGGGACCACATCACAAAGTAGCTCATCTTCATACTTCCTAATGGCTAGCTTGACAAGAACTTGCTGAGAAATGGTTAAGGCACCCTTGTTGTCCAACCATTGCAGCTGATACGGTCTGGGGTGGGAGGTGGTTTTGAGGTTGAGCTTCTTCACCATCTCCTCACTGGCGGCATTGGTGCAACTGCCTCCATCTACAATCAAAGTGCACACCTTATCTTGAACAACACATCTAGTATGGAAAAGGTTTTCACGCTGACCTCTTTCATCTGGGTGAACTTGAATGCTCAAGGTCCTGCGTGCCACCAACATCTCTCCCAAGGCTGCTGGTTCTTCTTCTCCTTCTGTGCTTCCCTCGGTTTCACTCTCAGAACTATCTTGGGGCAGAATCTCTCCTCCTTCTTGAAGTAGGAACATCTTCTTGTTAGGACAGTCTCTGGAGTAATGCCCCATTCCTTGACATTTGAAGCACCTAACATTGCTGTTGGAAGCTCCACNCTTGAAGCATATAACGTTGCTGTTGGAAGCTCCACTCCGTGGCTTATACTCGGTTTTAACCTCCTCCTTGGTTGATGTTGTAGTCGGTTTGCTGTCTTTGGCAAAGATTGGCTTGCTGAACTCCTTTGGTTTTGGCGTGTTGGAGGCATAGCTTGATCTCCCAACCTTTCTCTTGAGCTGTACTTCAACCAATTCGGCTTTATGCACCAGCTCTTGCACGTCTTCATAGTTTTGCACTCCCACGTTGTTTTGAATCTCTCTGTTAAGCCCTCCAAGGAACCTAGACATCACAATGTCGTCTCCTTCTTTCAAGTCGGCTCTAATCATCAAGGTCTCCAGATCTTGATAGTAGTCTCGGACTGGCTTAGCTCCTTGCACCAGGCGCCTAAGCTTGTTGAGTACCTCTCTCTGGTAATATGCTGGGACAAACTTCTTCCTCATATGCATGGTCAGTTGATCCCAAGTGGTGATATGAAGCTCTCTCTGTCGTCTCCTAGTGACTCCTAACTGTTCCCACCACAAAAGTGCATAGCCATTAAACTCGGAAACAGCTATTTTAACTTTGTTTACCTCATATGTGCCCTGGACCAAGAAGTTGGATTCCATCTTCCTCTCCCAGTCTAGGTAAGCTTCTGGGTCATTGGTGCCGTGGAAGGGAGGGTATTCCACTTTGATGTGGTGCAGCTGCTGCCTCACTGGTTCATGGTCTGGTTCCCTACGCCTGTACCGGTTCCTTCTGATGGCATCAAGACTGTTATCTGATCTTCCTTCCTCCTCAGACAACTCTGGTTCTGTCTCCACGAACACATGACGTCCATCAAGGTGTTCTGCTCTGAAGTTGGTGTGTGGAGGTGTTCGGTCTGCTCTACGCCGTTCTCCGCTGGTACCCTCGGCGTGTCTGCCTCTAGTAGTCAGGTTCTCTCTGCTTCCACCAGCTGCTTTGGCGGTTCTAGCTGTAGTTGGGTGAGAAGAAGTTCCCACATGAGCTTTCCCTTTGGCAATGCGATGAGCTTCACTAGGGCTGGGTGGTTCTGAAGATTCTTCCTCTGCCGTGCTGTGCTCCTTTCGCAGGTCCTTAAGCTGAGCCTCAAACTTGTTGCTGAGCTGCTCTATCTGCTGCAAGAACTGGTTAACCACGGACTGGTTGGGTTCTCTAACCTGCCGAGCCATAGCTTGGTTCAGAGCCTCCATAGCTTCTGCTGAGAGCTCCATGGTACCTGCAGTAATCAAAAACCACTCAAAGTAAAAGCTCTTATGTGCAATTCGGATCCTAGGCAAGTTTTCTTTTTTTTTTTTTGATGAAAAGGAAATATTACTTAAGCTAAAAGGAAACTGTTCATAAACAAAAAGGAAAAGATACAATCCTAGGTTTTCTATTTCTTAGTGAAAATAACAAAACTGAAAACTGCAACGTAGGGTTTCTAGACAACAATGGCGAAAATCTAAGAAAAGAAAAGAGGGGGTTTAGAGTTTTGCTTAGCCTTTGGTTCAGAGTTGGCTCTGATACCATATGACATGAACTCCCTTGACCACTTTGAAGGAGGCTGATGATGGTGAGACTATGGATGGTGTATGTGATATGAAACCGTGGATGAGGGACGCTGGGATGGAGTAGACTCGGTGATACTCCACGGGGACAAGCTTATGATTGATGCAAGCTGCGTGAGGAGTGCTCTCCAATGCCTTGGATGGTATGGTAGCAAGGGTATCCCGTATGGTGGTGGTTTAGTGGAGTGATGTTTAA
Source organism: Sisymbrium altissimum (assembly GCA_900406495.1). Classification (NCBI taxonomy): domain Eukaryota; kingdom Viridiplantae; phylum Streptophyta; class Magnoliopsida; order Brassicales; family Brassicaceae; genus Sisymbrium; species Sisymbrium altissimum. Next base: position 2,412 of record OVBI01003352.1, read on the forward strand.
AGTGGTAAGATGGTAAGAACTGATAGAAGAGTTTCAAGGTCACTAGGTGGTATGAAACTCGGAATCACAAGAACGGATTCAAGAGATCAAAGGTGAGGGAAGACAAGACCAATTCGTGGTTCACTCTATTATTCTTCACTGCCTCTCAAATTGGCGTGGACAAAGAGTTAAATACAACCCATAAAGCCCTAAAACTAGACAACATGCTGTTTTAAAACAATCAGCAAAACAGCATGGTGTTCTTAAAAGATAAAACAACAAAGCGTTCTTAAAATAACAAAAACAACGAGGCATCCCAACCTACACGTTCCTAAGTGGTGCCCCTCTAAAAATACTAAGTACTAAACCATGGTGGCTTGTACTCCTTATTACCCCGTTGGCAATGGCTCCTAAATGACTTGACGTAGTGATTCATCTGCCTCATTAAAAACCATGGTAACCCAGTGGGACAAAACTCATCATGGGAAAAAGAGTACAGACTCCTCTCTTAAGCCACTTAGTTACCATCACCGGGTGAAGTCTTCTGGTTGAAGATGTTGAAGACTTGGACGGTTGGGAGGCTGCATAATCCTTCTGCCATGAGTGCATGAGCCTCCTTAGCTAGCTCCTTAGCCCTGGAACGAGTGACTCTCCCTTCTTGCTCCGGTTCCTTGACTGTCGTGTCCTCCATGAGCTCCTTAGCCATCGCCTTTGTTTTGGAACGAGTGACCCTTCCCTCTGGCTCTGGTCCTTCCTCTGGTTCCTCAGCTGCGGTGCTGTCTATGCTCATATCAAAACTTATCATGAACAGTTTTTCATAAAAACACTTCTATGGAAAAACTTAACTTGAACAGTTTTTCGGAATAATCTCTATGGAAAAACTTAACTTAAACAGTTTTTCGGAAAGTCATTCCAAATATTTATACGCGTTGCACTCTTTTCCTTTACTACGTTTTTTCCGAAAGGGTTTTCCTTAGTATAAGGTTTTTAATGAGGCAACATCCCAAGTGTATCCTCAAACCGATCCTCACTTCGCATACAAGACACTTAAGCTCCGACAGTCCTCAAATGCACAGATAACATCTAGCTTTCCTTTAAACAAACAGCTTGGACTCCTCTTCCATCTTGCGAACAGTCCAAGAAACGCTCCAGTCCAATCTCGATCAGCTCAGTAGAAAAACTCGCTCTGTCACCCAGAAAGATCGTATGAACTTTCAAGTCGCGGAATCAAAGTTTCCAAAATATGGGGATCATAACATTTTAGCTCTTAATCCCGTACTATACTTCTTAATCGCTGTGTCATGATCATACTTGATATTGACGTGCTGGGGGGCTAAATGTTGGGGTCAAAACCCACATTTCCAGAATTAACGATTATAATATTTGAGTATCGAAAAAGAGTTTCCATATTCAGATATAAGTTCGGAGAGAGTTCATTTTGAACCATTTCGTCGATAACTTTACTAAAAAGTATGAAATACTGTCTTTCGAGAGTTTTTCCGCTAGATCGATGAAGTCGCGAGTCATCGAACAAAGGACGATCGGCTGGACAAAACAAGGACAGCCAGCTCGGTATCAAGACCTGCCCATGATACCGAGCTGGCAGCATCTCTTCATCATGTTTGGCTGATCCTTTCGTCCTTTGACCGATTCTTCCGGAAAACCGATGAAGTCGTGATTCATCAAACAAAGGACGATCGGCTGGACGGAATAAGGACAGCCAGCTCGGTATCAAGACCTGCCAGTGATACCGAGCTGGCTGCATCTTATCAGCATGTTTAGCCGATCCTTTCGTCCATTGAATGATTCCTCCGATAAACCGACGAAAGTTACGATTTTTCGAGTAAAAGACAATCATCCAAGCTTAGAAGACAGCCAGCTTGGTATTTTGGGCAGCCAATGATACCGTGCTGACTGACATACCGAGCTGACTGATATACCGAGCTGGTTGCATGTCTTGCCAAGCATGTACCACAGAACGTCAATCCGGACAGCACGGAGCAGTCAGCTCGGTTCCAGGATACCGAGCTGGCTGTCATGATGAATTCAGCTCGGTATCATCCTCCCTATTTGATACCGAGCTGGTCAACATGATGCAGTAAGCTCGGTTCTATCCTTCTCTTCCTGAAAACCGAGATGGCTGACACTATCCGAGAGTTCCGAGCTGAAAAGGACATACGTTCAACGATCTAGGTGTATCTTCCAAACCACAAGGTTCTGCACATGAAACCACTTGGACAATGTTCTCAACTCAATTATGAAGCTCCTGGAAGAAGAATAAGATCAAACGGAGTTCATATAGGTAAGTTATTCCATCCACACGTTGAGCATTGCAGCCAGCTCGGTAACGGACTGTATGGAGCAATCAGCTCGGTGATTCCCTCACTCAGGATACCGAGCTGGTCGACACATTGCAGTCAGCTCGGTCAAATCCTCCCTCCTGGATACCGAGCTGGCCGACACCCTTCAGCACACCGAGCTGGATGCATCCCACGAGTTATCGGAAGGTATCCTCCCATCCTGGATACCGAGCTGGTCAGCATGATGGGTTTGAAGGAAGCCAGCTCGGTTCTTTCTTTCACCAAAAAAGACCGAGCTGACTGACACCTTCCGTTCCGTCTCATTGCACTTTGTTCTTCGTCTTCAGGGTCTTTTCGTAAACATACCAATATTTTTGTAAGTTTCTCGAAACATCGCGATGTTTCGTCTATCAAAGACAACATAAATGTTAACTTAAAACAAATGAACCAAAAGACGAGGGATAGAATTGGGCCGAGCTGGAAGGATGGACAGACAAAGGCTGAAACCGACTTATGAAAGTTTCTAGAAGTTTCCTCGAAGATTTATGGAAAAGTAATCGGAAAAAGGAAAAGACCTTTGTCCCACATCGAAACTTAGCCTTTTAGGACTTAGGATGTCTTAATATAAATAAGGATCAATCTCTACATCTTCTAACACATTCATACAATTGAATACATTCGCAATACACAATTTAGCAATAAAAATTCGTTCTCTTTTTGACCTAATTTCCTTTTTTGATCTTTCTCTTTGCTTTCCGTTTTCTCTCGCAAGATTCTTGGATCCTCACATCAACTTACCAAAAATAAATTGAGGTGAATTCCGGTTCCCACAATCTTCCATCCAGCTCGGTATTAATCTTTGGTTAAGTGATTTCTCCGGTTTGACTTTTCGGTTTAACTCTAGTTAACGCTTTGTTCTTTTCGATAGACAAAAACGTACGATGTTTTCCAGAAACAACGTGAATTTTGGTTAAAACATCGATAAGTCTTCGAAATGAGATCTGCAAGCGATGAAAAGACCAACAAGCTCGGCAAATCTTCCTCTTGACACTTTGTCCATCCAAACGTGATGAGATCATCGGGGAAAGATCGGAAACTCTTCCCATTCAGTCAGCTTGGAACATTTGGAGGAAGCGATGGTCAAATCATGAAGTCAGCTCGGCATCTGCTGGAGGAGAAGAGAATGCCGAGCTAGTTGCCAAACTGATGGATGGACAGGACGAAATGCCTAGCTGGTTGCATGCCTGGAAGGATCGAGATATGCTGAGACTTTGGGGAAATCAGTCAGTCAGCTCGGCATCATGGTTGGGAAGAAGAATGCCGAGCTGGCTGATGATCTGCCGAGCTGGCTGATGATATGCCGAGCTGATTGATGCCTTTTTCGGGAAAAACGTTTGGAAAACAGGACGACCAGCTCGGCATTCCAAGGGATGTCAGTCAGCTCGGCATTTTTGGCTGGAAAAAATGCCGACTGGTGAGCTCTCCCCTTTCTGCTGAGCTGACAGCATTCTGCTCAAGGAATCGCAACTTTTATCGGTTTTTTCGTAGAAACCGGTCGGAAACAGGACGATCAGCTCAGCATTTCAAGGAATGACAGTCAACTCTCCCCTTTCTGCCGAGCTGACAGCATTCTGCTCGAGGAATCGCGACTTTCATGGGTTTTTCGGAGAAACCGATCGGAAAACAGGATGATCAGCTCGGCATTTCAAGGAATGACAGTCAGGTCGGCATTTCTGGCTGGACAGAACGCCGAGCTGGTCAGCTCTCCCCTTTCTGCCGACCTGACAGCAATCTGCTCAAGGAATCGCGACTTTTATCGGTGTTTCAGAAAAACCGATCGAAAAACGGATGATCAGCTCGGCATTTCTGGCTGGACAGAATGCCGAGCTGGTCAGGTCTCCCCTTTCTGCCGAGTTGACAGCATTCTGCTCGAGGAATAGTGACTTTTATCTGTTTTTCCAAAAAACCGATCGGAAAAAAGGACAATCAGCTTGGCATTTCGAGGAATGACAGTCAGCTCGGAATTTCTGGCTGGACAGAATGCCGAGCTTGTCACCTCTCTTTTTTCTGCTGAGCTGACTGCTTTCTAATCGAGGAATCACGCCTTTATTGGTTTTTCGGAAAAACCGATCAGAAAACAGGTCGATCAGTTCGGCACTTATGGCTGGACAGAATGCCCAGCTGGTAATCACTCCGTTTCTACCGAGCTGACTGCTTTCTGATCGAGTAATCCTTACTTTTATCGGTTTTTCTTATCAAGGAATCGTTACTTTTATCGGTTTTTCTGAAAAACCAAATTGAAAGCAGGACGATCAGCTCGCATTTTGAGGAATGACAGTCAGCTCGGCATTTATGGCTGGGCAGAATGCCTAGCTGGTCACCTCTCCTTTTTCTGCTGAGCTGACTGCTTTCTGATCAAGGAATCGCGAATTTTATCGGTTTTTCGGAAAAAACCTTCGAAAAGAAGTTTTCGTATACTTTTCGTAAAGTTCTCGACAAATAGTTTAAACTGGACTATTTTTTCAAATATTGATCTAATTTCCCGAAAATGTGAAAATATGAAAATCTTTTCCGACATTTAAACATTTTAGCCGTTAATTCTCGAAGTGTGGGTTTTGACCCCAACAACTTTTGAAATACTTATCCTGAACGGTTTTTCGGAAAAAATTTACCAAAACTTTCGAAAAACTTATCTTAAACAGTTTTCGAGAAAAACTTTGCCAAATCCCTCACTCTCAGTAGTGCGTATTGCGATCTTTTCCTTTATTACGTTTTTTCCCACAAAGTTTTTCCTAGTAAAAGGTTTTTAACGAGGCAATATCATAAGTGCATTGCAAACTGACCCAAACATACTAAGATACTCGAGCCCAACACGACAACCAAGCCAGCCAAAGGACTTCGTCTCGAGAGTCAGTGCAGTGGGAATTGGATGCCAGAACATCTTAGCTCCTTAATCCCATTCCACACTCTAAAGTTACCTCATCACCAACATACCTAAGATTGACGAGCTGGGGGGCTAAATGTTAGGGTGAATACCCACACTTTTAGAATTAACAGCTAAAATGTTTAAATATCAGAAAAAGTTTCCATATTTGAATATTTTCGAAAAAGATCAATATTCGTAAAACAATTTTATCTATAACTTTACAAAAAGTATACGAAAACTTTACAAAAAGTCATGATTCACCGAAAATGAGATGATCAGCATGTTGGAAAGGATGGAGCTGACCAGCTCGGCATTTTTCTTAGTCAAAAATGCTGAGCTGGATAGCCTTGCTTGGAATACCGAGCTGGTCATCCTGGTTTCCGAGAGGTTTTCTGATAAATCGATAAATTTCGTGATTCCTAGAACAGGAGACAATCAGCTGGACAGAAAAGGTAGAGCTGACCAGCTCGGCATTTTTTCCAGTCAAAAATGTAGAGCTGTATGGTTCTTCTCGGAATGCCAAGCTGGCCATCCTGCTTTCCGAGAGGTTTTCCAATAAACCAATATAAGGCGAGACTCGGAGCGTCAGCTCAGCAAAGCATCAGTCAGCTCGGCAAAGCATCAGCCAGCTCAGCATGTCTTCTTCCAGGCAATACGCCGAGCTGGTTGAATGGTTTCCTGCGCTGTGTTGAAATGCCGAGCTGACCGTCTATTGCCATCAGCTCGGCAATATCCTTAACCAGTTATACATTCTCCTCTTCTCCAGCAACGCCGAGCTGCCTGTAATGTTTGGCCATCCCGTCCTCCGAATCTGTGGATTTTGTTGAATGGGAAGAGTTTCCGATTATTCCCAGACAACCTCGTTCTGTCAGGATGGACAAGTCCATATCAGCTCGGCATTTTGGGTGGCAATCCCCCCAGCATAGAGACCAGCTCGGCATTCCGTGCCAAGAGGAAGTTCTGCCATGCTGGTGTGTGTTTTCATCACTTGCGAACCGGCCTATGCTGTCCTTGGTGGTCCTCCTGAATCCTGTCGAGACAGACATTTATCTCCTCCAGAACTGTATTCAATGATTTCATCAAATATTCGGTTATGGTTGCTATCTCCATTTGAAAATTTGAAATTCCACTTCTAGGGTTGTTATCTCCATCTCCTCACTGTCTGCCACTGGTTCCTGAGAAACACTTACAGAAACAGATAAAATAGAATCCTCACACTCTCGAGTGTTTGTACCCTCACACACACGAGTTTCTCTCTGTTTGATGTGATCACTTAGAGATAACTTTTTCAAGGTTCTTAATAAGCAAATCAAATCCAGATCTGGCATGTGTCCAAGCAATCAAGGGAGAAGAAGAAATGACAGAAATTTATGGAGAAGAAATCCGATGGGTACGATGTTGCATAGGACCTTGTCCCCGTACTGCCAACTGGAAAAGGATATCATCACTTCGCTATCCACTTTGAGCTCACCTTCTTCATTAAGCCATTGTAGCTTAAACGGCCGGTCCCTTTTTCTCACAACAAGACCCAGGTTCCTGACCAAAGAGTCACTAACAATGTTAGTACAGCTACCGCCATTAATAATGAGGCTACATACCTTGCCTTGGACTTGGCAGCGTGTATGGAACTGATTTTCTCGCTGGATTTGTTCCTTACCCCAAGGCTAAACACTAAGGACTCGCCGGGTTACCAAGAGTTCACCACTTTCGGGTTTCTGGACCAAACCTTCCTCATGGTCAGAAGACATTGAATCCAAAACTATATCTTCCACTTCGGTCTCATACTCTCCACTGTCCAATAAGATCATGGTTCGTCGGTTGGTGCACTCAAGGACGTAATGTGCTCTTCCTTGGCACTTGTAACACCTCACGTCCCGGTTCCTTGTTCCCTCAGCTATTCCTTTTCCTATAGAGTCATGAACAACCAGATTAGTTTTAAAATCAGATTTTGGTCTGGTCAGAGACTTATCTTTATCAATCGGGGTGGTTCGGCTGGTCGAGGCGTTTGGCGCGGATTTGGTGGGGTCATATGTGGTGCGTGTCGTGCCCCTCCTCTTGACCTGCTGCTCCACCAGAATCGCCTTATGAAACATTTCGTCAAGTTCAACGTAGTGTTCCATTTCCAGTTTGTCCTGAATCTCTCGCCACCCAAAAATCGAGCCATGGTGGCCTCCCTATCTTCCGAATCGTCTGCCTTGATCAGCAGGGTTTCCATGTCTTGGTAGTAATCTTCCACGCTTTTAGATTCCTAATAATGCCTTCTCAAATTTTGGTGAAGATCACGGTGGTAATGATTTGGCTTGAACCGCTTCCTCATGATCCTTTTTAGTTCGATCCAAGTTTCCACAAGTGGTTCACCGCTGCGTCTCCTGCTTGTCACAAGGTGATCCCACCAGTTAATAGCATAATCATAGAATTTTGTGGCAGCAATCCTTACCTTACTTTACTCAGAATACAATCTTCTTCTCCCATTCCAAGTAAGCGTCCGGATCATTTCTGCCATGGAAAGAAGGAATTTTCATTTTAAGATTAGAAAAATCTTCTTGATTTCTTACCCTGTTTCCTTTGTTTTGGTTTGCCCTTCTCTGGCTGCCTTGAGAGGAATCATCTCGGCTATAATATTCGTCAGCTTGTTCATCCATGTTTCTCCTCCTGTCTCGCCGGTTTCTGCCTGTGGGTGAATGGGACTTATGTTGATTTTCCAGCTCATCAAGACGTAGATGGATAGTTTCATGCTCCTTCCTCATCATTTGTTGCACTTGTGCCAACAAAGCTTCAATCAAAAGCGCATTATTTTCCCTGAAATCACTTAGCAAACTCGTAAAATAAATAACCCTCAGGTGTTTGATCCTCACTTAGTGTTTCACACGATTTGTTTGGTGGACAAAGTGATTTCAAAGAGTTCTTGGAGAACAAAACTTTAGTCAAACCAATGGAACAAAGCAACAACCCCCGAGTGAAGAAAATACAGAAGAGAATGAAAAGGAAATCCGTTTAACCACCCAAAGGCTGGATTTCTCCTCAGCCAGCAGGATTACTCTTCCACCACTTCAAACTTTCGAACTTTGATATATATATATATATATATATAATTTTTTTTCCTTTTTTTTTTAAATTATAACTTCAAATGGAAGTAAAGAATGGCTCGGATTTAAATCAGAAAACAGGACAAAAGAATTTGAAGAAGAAGAAGATGAATCGAATTATATAAGAGAAGAACAGAGTACCAAGCTTAAGATCTGCTCTGATACCACTTAACAAAATCCCGGAGATCACTTCTTAAGCGGTACTGGATAATCCTTCCAATGTGGGCTACTAGCACCGTGTTGAAGGAGATGTGGAGTGAAGGGTTTCGCACAAAGTATATGGACTGACTTCGATGATCCCGGATCTTGACTCAATGGATGTACGCACCAAAGAATCAAGAAGGAGGTTGATGAATGTACGCACCAGCAACCGGATTTGTTCAGAAAGAACAAGAGAAATCACTTCTCAAAAGATAGAAAATATTTGTTAAAAAGTTGGTTTTTATATCTCGTCGAAGAAGAACAATACCTATAGAGTTTTTCAGGTGAATTTATGACATAAAAATAGAAATGTAGACTAAAATTAACTCGCGATGACTGACTCTTGAATCCACACGTTTTGGTCAAAATAACCCCTCAGCTATCCACTCGTGTAGGCTAGGTGGTTGGCTCGGTCACCCGGATGGTGACCCGGGGTCTTATCTTGGAGTTTGTCCTGGAGGAAAACTCCAAAATCCCATCGAAATCCAAACTCTCGATCATTGGTCGGGACGCGTCTCTATCGGGTATCGATCCGGTCAGTGGAACAACTTTAGTACTATCGGCATGCAAAGTATCGACAACACTATCGGGTATTGATCGTACAAAGGCATACAGCTCTCGGGATGCATCTCGGGCAAAGATGTTGGAGACTCGAGACATGTCTCGGGTAAATCCATCCGCAGTACGGGACGCGTCTCTATCGTGCAGTATTCGTCGTTCCTGAACCTCAGCTGGTTGCGATACTCGGTATTTTGTTCGGGACGCACTGACCAGCTCGTCTCCATCTTATCCCGGGTCAAAGTGATAGACTGTACGTTCTGCGTCTCGATGAAAATCCTCCGTGATGGGAATCAGTACATGCATCCGGACGGTGGAATGGTGAACAGCTCGGACGAGGAAGAGCAGCTGGAACCGGAGCATGGAACTAGGAGAAAAATGATGGGAAGACAATCAGAGAGCATAGGAGGAAAATTTCCCAAGAACATCTGGATGTTGCTCGAGAGAATCTGAATGTGCATCGAGAATGAACGGATGAGTATCGGGTTGCATCGGACAACTATCGAGACACGGGGGATTTTCATCGAGACACGGAACGTACCGTCTATCGCTTTGACCTGGGATCAGATGGAGGCGAGCTGGTCAGTGCGTCCCGAACAAAATACCGAGCATCACAACCAGCCGAGGTTCACGAACAACGAATGTTGCGCGATAGAGAAGCGTCCCGTACTACCGATGGATTGACCCAAGACACGTCTCGAGTCGCCAACATCTTTACCTGAGAGATGCATGCCTTTGCACGATCCACACCCGATAGTGTTCTCGATACTTCGGCCACCGACAGTACTCGAGTTGTTGCACTGTCCGGATTGATACCCGATAGAGACGCGTCCCGACCAATGACCGAGAAATTGGACTTCGATGGGATTTTGGAGTTTTCCTCCGGGACAAACTCCAAGATAAGACTCTTTCAGCTCAAGGAACAAGTCGGTCACGTGATAACTCATATGGCTCAAGTGGAACGACTTCTGCATCATAACTCGACCATGAGCACCATCCGTGATGCAAACCCACAGTCAGAACCGACCCAAGCAGCCCCGGAACAGCCCTTTCCCATCGTACGGTCCAAACCCATGACGCGGTCCGGAGCAAGTACACTCCAGGAGAACATCAATGCAGCCGTGGCAACTATGGTAGCAAGACCGGAGGTTGATGAATTAGCCGAGAAATTAACCCACATGAGCATTTCTAAGGCTAACACTACGCGGGACAGCTATCGGGACACGGAAGAAGTTCATTGGGACGCGGTCAAGACCTATCGGGACGCGGACAGAAACTGTCAGGACACGGACGAGACTCATCGGGACAACTATCGGGACACGGACGAGACTCATCGGGACGCGATCGAGACTCATCGGGACACGGAAGGTGATCATCGGGACATAACCGAGGATCATCCAAACGCGTGTAGTGACCATCGGGTAATAACCGGGACACACCAAGACGCGGCTATGGAGTATCGAGACACAGCACAAGATCGTCGAGACATGGCTAAGGAATACCGAGACGCGGGTGAAGAACGTCGAGACTCGACTAAGTATCGAGACGTG
>OVBI01003353.1:0-13011 GCA_900406495.1 Sisymbrium altissimum
CTCGCTATCCACGATGTCCACGTAGGCCCCAACCTTGTCCCTGCAGGAACCGTAGCTATGGTCAACATGTGGTCCATCACGCACGACGGCAAAATCTGGACCGACCCTGAAGAGTTCAAGCCTGAGAGGTTCATCGATGGTGAGGATGTAAGCATCATGGGTTCGGATCTTAGGTTGGCTCCGTTCGGGTCGGGTCGTCGGGTTTGCCCGGGTAAAGCAATGGGTCTAACCACTGTTCATCTCTGGGTTGCTCAGTTGATTCAGAATTTCGAATGGGTTAAGGGTTCTTGTGATATTGAGCTCACTGAGGTTCTCAAGCTATCTATGGAGATGAAGAAGCCGTTGAAGTGCAAGGCTGTTCCAAGAAATGTTTGTTTTGGTTAATGGATTCGGTTACTTGGTGTATCGGGTCGGGTGCTTGTTTAATTATCTAGCTACTATGGGTAGTCTCTTTTAATAATTAATAATAATTATGGCTGGGAACGAAGTTAGGGTTTTGGCACGTTGGTCGAACTTCTTTAGGGTTTTGGTGTCAAGTTATTTACTTTGCTTTTGTGTTTGCTTCATGTAACGTACCGTATCCCGTCGCTTTGTTTTCGTGGCTTTTCAATAAGTTCATTTCTATAAAATTTGATCAGCTAAGTTTACGCAATAGAAAATATTTCTAGCGAAAAGTCTCGTACTATATTTTTATCTTTTTCCGCCTCGTACTATCTTAATCAGTGATGCCTATATCTAGGATGCCATCTTAGCCATACCCATACGCAACTAGCCACAATATTTGATTAAGACATGGAAATATTAGTTTTTTCAAATAACATAGTCACTGAATTTGGATTTGGTAGAATCAAAGCAACAAGGAGTTACTTGAACGATGTCAAAAGAAATAAAAAGGAGTTGAACTCCTATATTTGTGGTTAAATCACTATACCATATATTTTATGGTCAACCCATCGGTTTATTAAATTTACAAACAGGAACAAAAACATTGTTCTCAATAACCAATAGTGCCTTTTATCAATTGAATCGGCTCTCATATTAGCCTCTCTCGTCGAATAAATCTAAAAGAAATTGTGATATCATAAAGCAGTCTATGAAGCTCGCGTTTGAATCCTTATTGGAGTTAATGAGCTTAATCTGAGAGAATATATATAGAGTTATCCGATTCTTTTAGCCTTAATGAGCTTAATCTGAGAGAATATATATAGAGTTATCCGATTCTTTTAGCCTCGGCTTGTGAAAGTGCCATACGTAGTACCTGTTTGTGGGTTAAAATGTCTGGAATTTTCTTGTTTTTTTTTTTCGTTGCAAAAACTCTATTTTGACGATATCCCACTATTGTTAATATAACTTTTGAATTTTTTTTAATTCGAAACCGAAATCGAGTTGGATTAGCTGTTACCTGTGAGTAGATATTTTAAGAACTGTATGAAATTTGGAATAGAAGATCATATTTATTTGCCAATCAAAGTTACAAAAACCTAATTACATTTTTTAGCAGAGCGTTGAACATACTTTACAACAAGTATATAAATGCGTTATAACATACAAAAAACGAAAAAAAAATCAAGGTTTTTAAGAGTATTAACATTATCTGAGTCTTTGAGCTGAGCGTTGAGCATATTTATTTGCCAATCCAAAGTGACAAAAATCTAAGTACATTTTGTACACACAAACAATTAATAATCGTTTGAGTCTTTTAGCAGAGCATTGAGGATACTTTATAGCAAGTATATAAAGTTGTTATACGGGTATTAAAATAAACACTTACTTCCTTATTTTTTTCAATTCCTGCTGTTATGTTGATGACACGATCGATTTCAGCTTTGAGTTCAAGAATGTCAGCATCTGTAAGAACCATTTTCTTGGTTTTTTTTTTTGGTTTGGTAGCTGAACAACAGAACAAGAGTGAAAGAGTTAGGCCTAAATTTTCTTTGCTCTTCTTCTTTATTTTCGTTAACGCTTGATCCTCAGTTTATATAGAGATGTATCTTGTTAAGTGGGTAAATTGCATTAAATTACGTTTTCCGTGTCGATGTTGTTGTTACCTTGTCTATTTGTCTTTCTGATTAACACCAAAACTTTTTCGATCCAGAATCTTCTATTAACAATGTTTACTACTAGATTTGCTGTAACTTCTTATGTTTTAGCCATTAGATTCAACCACCGACTCAAGTTTTCAAAATCTTTATTCCACAAATGTAATATGTGCAAACACATACGCGTCATGAAACTTTCTACAAAAACGTATACGCAGTTGAAAACACGTCATACTTTATAATCCGTCACATGTATTTGAAGTTTCATATATGTTTTGATAATTTATTTACAAAACACTATATTTTTGTATAATTATGATTGTGAAGAAGAGCGTGCATGGAAATTCTTTGATTTGATATAGCTTTGATAGCTTGATAAGACACAACTTAGTATCACGTAAAAACAATATGGCTGCTTCGTAACAATGGTTTTAATCAGTTTCCTAATCAAAGACAAATTCTGATGATTCATAAACAACTTTTCATCATGTTACTTTTTCATTAAAGCTGTCACCAATGATTTGGTTTTGTATGAGATTAGATGAAATCAGATAGAGAAGACATTTGGTTAAGCGTCTGACTTAGACGTCTTCTCTAAACCTTCTGTTGCGAACTAACCACAGAACTAACCAAACTGACTTCGCACATATCCATATCCAGTTATATATAGAATTATCATTATTATATCAGCCTCTCGGTCTTTCTTTAACGGGCCTTGAACCCAAATTGATCCATTAACAAACTTCTGAAAGTACAAATACGCTACAAAAATAAAAGAAAATGGTATATGCTTAACATGGATGCAAATACAGTATAAAACAACAAATCAAACATGTCCCACACCTGAGTTTTGGGTCGTATAATCTTTAGACGGTGTACGGAACTTAGATGATAATGTAGAGGACACACAAACAGGCCTTAGTTAGTTTCCGGTTAGTTTACTGCTAAATCGCTGTATTATTCAATTAAATCTTCATCTCTCCAAACAAAGTCCACATATAATTTGACCCCCCAAAAAAAAAGTCCACGAATAAAATGCAATACTGAACAAAAATTTCTAATAAATATGCTGCGGAACACTTTCTAATAGATATGTGTTTTTTTGGTTTTCCAAATCGATTGTAGTTGTTGTCTTGGTTGATATCTTTTGACAAATTAGTTCGATAGTTATTTATTCTTGCATAATAATTACGTTGGACTAAACTGAAAAGGAATTCAATGTTCTTTTCAATTATTTGGACGCTGGTTTTGGGCTTTTAAAAGGACTATTCCGACTCTTTTGACCACGAATTAGTATTAAAGATTAGTTTGTTTTAAAAATAAGGGCTACTTTGTTTTTTTTTGTTTCTCTATTCCTTTTTTTATGATTAAGAAGAAAATAAGAATGACATATGACATGCCTAAGCTTGAGTTACAAAGAAATAGAGAAACGGTTTGCTACTAGCCTACTAGTAGCACTCCCAAAAGATTCTGCAAATTAAATTAGGTTTTTAAAAGAGGTAATTTCTTGTTAAGTGAGTGATTTGACACCAATACGGCAATACAAGTAAACAGTCTACTTTATCAAAGAATGATCATCTATCAGTCAACTTTGGTCAATCTTATTAGTCAAAGGTTTTAAAATTCACACGTTTAAACAATCAATGTATATACTTTGACTAGTATTTGTACTATTTGATCGTTTGTCGGTTTGGTGTTTTTTGGCCGGTACAATGAAATGTGAAAGGTACATTTCTGAATTATCTTCTTCTCAGCAAAATAGATTATCTTCAATACAACCGGGGTATCATTACAGAAATCTCTAAAATTTAGTGTCCAAAACTACAAATATATCAATTGACTTGAATAAAAATCGAATTATCTTAGCTAAGTAGATATGCGCTTTAAGATTCTATTTAGTATGTTATACTCCAAGTTTAAAAGCTATAAAAAAACAAAAAAAACAACCAACCACTATTAACTTTCTAATGGTAAGAACTAAGAACACCTGACTTTTCACAAGATTTGGAAACTAGTTCAGGATTCGGTTTATGAATCCGTGGTTCTTAAAAAAAAAGGAAGCAATCTTCATTTTCTCCGATTGCGGCTGCCGGAAAAAACAGGGCGTAAGCAAAATATATCAGCCAATGGGACATTCAAAGCAGGACTATTCAAGGATCTTGGAGCCCTAATCTCTGTAGAATTCATCTTCTGCAAACTCTTCTTCTTCTTTTTCTGTGGATCACTGTTGCTCCGTTGATACTCTGAAGAAGAACTTGTTTTCTTGTTCCTCATCGAAAAGCCGACAGATTTGCTTCTGACAAGCCAAAACCCACAGCCAAAACTTGAATCATCTGAGTCAGAATCTCTCGTCTCAGATTTCGCTGCTAGGGTTTGGAGATTGCTTTTCGGAGAAGTAACCTCGTTTTTCTTGGAGACCGTGGAGGGAGCAGTGAGAGAGAGGTTTTTCCAGTCGGAGAAGAGCTCGTCGGCATGAGAAAACCGTTGCTTGGAGTTCTGACGGAGACAAAAATCGAACTCTGGGCTTGAATTCAGACAGGACTGGTCTGACTCTGATCTAAGAGGGACTCTCTCTTCCGAATGATGAAGGTTGTGAGAAGATATTGAGGTTCCTCTGTTTTTATGGCTCATCGTAAGGATTAAGAAAAAAAAGCTGCTGGAGAATATTTATTTTGACCAATGTCTCAAAAACAAATTGTGAGGTATAAGATTGATTTATATATACAAGGATGTCGAGCAAACAACAAGCCACCTACGCCAACAAAAGTCATTTTTTGTTTTTCTTTACTTTTCAACATTCTTTCAGTCATTTTTTATTATTTTAGTTATATTAAAACCCTTTAAACTATCGATTACATGAAAACTTTATGTCACACGGTTTTTTCTTTATTGTTAGGTAAACGAAAAACGAATTAATCTCGTAATGATAATGTATCCGTTTTGCATTTTTGTGTATTTACAGGACATTACATAATATGTGACTATATGAGACATAACTTTGTGGAAGTTAGACAAATAAGTTAGAAAAGTAAAATCTAACTTGTAATTTAAGTTGAATTGAACACCTTTGTTAAAACTTAAGAAAAAAAAAATCAAGTTATTTGCTTTATTGGGTGTAGGAAATACTTTGACTTCAGCACTGATATTTGGTAGACTTTGAAGCACTGGTTATTTGTCCGACTTTGAAAAGTCTTAGGAAGGCAGTATAGTCCACATCTCAGATTGTTGAACAGAGTTACTGTTCACCTAATTAAAAACTATAACAGCTCAATAGTATTTATATATAAGAAATGATTTCTCTAATATTAAGTATTCTACTAATAATCACTGAGAATAATTATCACTACGTACATTGTTTTGCTAACTAATGAAGCCTTGAAGAATTAAATATATATATATTTAACTAATGAAACCTTGTAGGAATTTTGAAGCTTGCATATCCAATGATCACTGATACCGTGATACGTATGTGTCTAAACCTTATCACCAAATTAGGTATGTGGTGAAAACTTTACTACACGTTAGTCCAACCATTTAATAAAAGATTCCATACTTTTTTATTGCATTTTTTAATTTTATGACTGGAGATATCATGCATGTTGGAATCAAAACTAATTTACATATTCAGATTAATATTTGGTTATTGGGGATAAAGTATCTAGAATATTAGGATTTTTTTATCCGTATAGGGAATGTATTCAATTGATGATTTTAAGAGATTTGAGGTGATTTGTATTAAAATATCAAATCCACTGTTATTCAAACATGAATCTTCAAAAATATTTTAAAATCCAATGTTATTAAATTTGTAATTTAAAATCTACTTTAAAATCTGCTATTATTAGAAATATTTTAATTAGTGGATTTTAGGAGGTTTGTAGTGATTTTAAGATGATTTGTTGAGATTTTTTAGTTAAAAAAATTAAACTCCTAATTTCATGGTTTTAGATGAAATTTTAGAGTAATTTAATAATAATCACCACAACTTTTCTAATTCATATAAAATCTCCCAAAAATTCACTAAAAATCAAATAACTTCAATACATCTCCAAAGTGTTTCTAACCAAAATATTTTGGCTTATAGTCCTCAGTAATAGAATGTATGAGTGGGGGTATTAGAGTTTAGGACCATGTCACTTATGACCATATATTTAGGTAATTTTGTTTGAAAATACATGTATTTCAAATCTAGTCAGGTTAAATGAGTATTGAAAACGTAATTTATTCTCACATTTTTTTTGGAAAAAAAAATTCTTCTCACTTTCGAGAAGAAGAAAATAGGTCCGAGTAGAATATGAACATAGCCAAGTCATCAGTCCTACCAATCTAGATCATTTTCGTTTTCAAGGAGAATTGGTCTTACCAAGTTCGAGAAGGTAAGATACTATATTTTTTGTTTAGCTATTTAAATATTTACTGGTATATGGTTCAACAAACACATGAAGTTAATTTTCTTAGCATAAAAGTCTAAACGTGTATTGTACGTATGTTACAATATATGGATGTGTACAAAAATATCAGTATACCATTAACGAACATTTAGGAAGTAGTTGGTTAACGATACGCCTGATGACATTTAAATACGTTCATACCAAATTAACTATCCATCATTTCACAACATATTTCGATGCTCGAGTAAATAAGACAATAAATTCTGCTACATAACGAATGTAATAAACTAATGTAGATGTAATTTGTGTGAACCTAGACCTAGATTTTTAGGTAAGGATCTCTTATCAAATATCACCGGAAAGTCTCTCGAATCCACTCAATAGCTCAATCTTAAGCTCTTTCTCTCTTTACAATTTGTGTGCAATCTCTCAGCTGAATCCGTTACAAACAAGAAATCGGATAAATCTACGAGAAAAAGGTAGAAGCAGATAGCATAGAATACATCAAGTAATTCTTAATTATGCATGAAAGTCTAAGCAATAGATTAGTTGAGAATACATCACGTAAAATTCTGTTGAGTTAAACCTTTTACAAATTTTTTTTTGATCTTCACTAATACGATTTATTTAGATAACTAGCTACAAGTAATAAAAGATAAACATAATTTATATGAAGTACATCAGAATAGCTTAGCACTTTATACGTGCATAATATACTAGAGTATTAATAAATAAAGAATAGTATTGGTTAAGCTATCGGGAGTTTTTTTTAGAGTAAGCTATCGAGAGTAAACTGGTTGGAGCCAGATTTTTGGGGAAAACGAAGCATGACCTAAGTTAGAACACCAACTACGAGAGAAAAATAAGACAACTACTAATTTACATGATTTGATGGTCGTGTTGAAGTGAAGAAACATTAAACAAAATAGCCATTACTTATTTTTGACTTATGCATTATTTACTGGTATAGTGTTATATATGTCGTCTAACATTTTTTTGAAGCAGTTTAAACTCCTTCACATTACTATGGACGAATTTGACTCTGCCTTCTCAATTCTTTTAATCACCTCTTATTATCTATTAGCTTTGTTGGATTGATTCTCTTGTATATATTCATGTAATTTCTAGTCCAGATAATATTTATAACATATAGAACCGGCCATTTCAGTTCATTGTTTCAAATGATGCGTCTTCTTGGTTATCATGATGTGGCCAACAGATTATATATATACAGTATAAAAAATTCGCAAGTTGAAAAAGGTTACATACGGCCTTAATATAACCAAGACCTGTTATTATAAATCTGGGACTGCACGTAAAAAACATTTGAAACGTTTTTTTTGACATCAAGGACTTAGTTAGATAATCTGAAGTGTTTTTGTGGGATTGAAGTATACCGGTTTAATGATGGTTTATTCATTTCTCAAAGAAAGTATGCCTTGGATCTTCTTTCTGAGACAAGAGAGCGTGCTTCAAAACCGGATTCCCAAGAAGTCTGGTTTAGAGAGAATCTTAAATAAATTAGCTTACAAAACCGATTTCTCAATTGACCGAGAATGATGTCAGCTCTGCCGCTAAACGGGAAGTTTGCCACACTTCAACCATCTTCAACCTTAGGAAAACAAACTCCAAAACCAATAAAGAAGATCCACCCAACTAGACCATTACAAAGCTGTTGTAGTAACCTCCAAGACAACCTCGAAAAAGCCCCTAGCGAAAAGACCAAAAAGAAAATTCCCGAGACAATCCTCAAAGCAAACCTCCGGTTTAGATAATGTATAGAAAATATATAAAATTTTCAATTCGTATTTTCCATTCTCTTTTAACTTCTCGTATTCACTCTGTTCTGTTTGTGCATTCTATATTTTATTAATAAGATTTCATTTTTCCTTTTTGTCAAATATCTAGGCACATCATGTGAGATTTAAGGAAAAAGACTAGACATCTAAAAGAGATGGAAGAAGAAATTATAAAATGAATGCAGAATAGGACAAGCTTGGAATGGATAATTAATTAGTTGCTTCTTGCTTTGAGTTGTCAAATTTTCTATTGCCTTCGATAGCTAATGTATCAGATTTGTGATAACATTGCAACCGAATTTCTCAGTATAGTCAATGAAGCTATATATATATATATATATTTTTTTTTTTTTTTAATAAAGCTAGGTTTGGTTTATGTGGAAGTTCGGCTCTAACTCTAATAAATTAGTAATTGGGTTTATATTAATCAAGACAATTAATTACGAAAATGATTTGTTGAAACCTTTATTTGGATGAAGATTTTCAGGTTTAAGGTGGTTGAAAATATATGGGGTTAAGGGCTCTGTTCATTTCGTTATTATTGGCGTCACTGACAAACACGAAACGTCCAACGATGCATTATGTTATTATTATTAGTATTATTTTAATTTGTTGTTGTTAGCAAAGAATGACAACGATAGTGATAAGTTTTATAGTTAATGGTTTAGTTAGGCGACATAATTTAGCGGAAAGCGATCAAATAATTTCCAGTGATGAAAATGTCAACTTTTTAAAATTTTAGATTAGTGACATGTCGGCTAACTAACAGCGACAAAACAAACATGATTTTGTTTTTTTTTTTGTTGCCAAAATGTATTGTGGCATGAGTAACAACTAACAACGAAACGAAGGTTACCAAAAATTGACGTTTAAGTTGATTTAAGGTGATCCAAAATCCTTAATTCGTCTAAGAAACTGAAGCTTTCATACATACTTTTAGGACATTTTTCTAAACTAGACATAAAGATTACCCGTTTCATAAATTTAGTAGTTTTTGTTATTTTTGTTTTCATGGTAGAATTTGTTAGAAAAGTTAAGCAAGAAATTTTAATTTTTTAAAAAATTTACTTATTTGTTTTGAAAAGGAATTTATTTTTATTTTATTAATTCAACTTTGATGTAATAACAGAAATTATACATAACATTGATCTAAAATTTATTTGAAGAAAATATCTAAATAAAACTCAACACTTGGGGACCACGAAAGCCACATTGTCATAACAACTTCAGAGCAAGAAAAAACTTTCTTACCAATGAAAAAACATTGCTCTCTTCTTGTTCTTGTCACTTCCACTACCGACAATTATGGATCCCAACCCAAACAAACTCCCTGATGGAATCACATCCAGAAATGAATTCACCTTTATCCCACCTCCATTGCCACCGTAACAGTAACCTCCATAGTTCTTCTTCGTCTTCATTAGTGGTTTCTGAGAACTACAGTTTGAAGAAGAAGATGAAGACAAAGAAGACGAATCTTGAAGGTTCATAGTTTCTGTTTGTTTAGCATTCGAACCGTTCGGGTTGCTTGAAAGTAAAGGCAACCCAATGTCGGAGTTGAGACATTCGTTTCTTTTCTTAAACCCCCAAAACGGCTTCATATTGGGTCTCTCTTCATCTTCTTGGACTTCTTCTATTTCGTGAACCGGTTTACCATTTCTAATTGGATTCATTTCCGGTTTGGCTCGACCCGGTTCAGGACGAACGAGGAAAGACATAAAATTCTCTCCATTCGCCGTCAATCCGATTTCCATAACCGGTTTAGTATCTCCGATTGGATTTCTTTCCGGTTTGACTAAACCGGTTTCATTTTTCTCCGGTTCGGGTCTCTTCTTGATTTCTTTGGGGAGGATTTTGCCGTCGGAGAAGAGTTCTTCGGCCGAGAACGAGCTCTCACCGTTGGAGATTACGTCGCCGGGAATGGAGAAATCAAAGTTGAAGCTGGAGTATTCGGAAGTAGTTCTTAATGGACTTTGCTCGATTGGTATGGAATCATAGTGGCAAAAATCGTGAGAAAATGAGAGTCTTGGACCGTGCTTGGCATTTTCCGGCATTGTTATTAACTTTCTTGAAGAAAAATATTGGGATTGAAGAAGAATGGGATCAACAAGAACTCCATTAAATACTTGAGGATTATGTATAGTTGAATTAAATGAATGAGTTGTTATTTTCAAATGTTTGGCTAAAGTTTGGTTTTATGTTTGATTTTCTGTACAAATCTACATAAAGTAGTCTATAACTCTATATTAAGTAGATAAATTTCCCGGTTTAGACAAACCAACATAAAAGAACCTTAGCCGCACACCTCTCAAATCTAAACAAATTAGTCCATTAGGCAGATAGATTTACCGGTTTAGTCAGCCAATTTAAAAGAACTTCAGCACCTTTCTCCCATGAACAATCTAGCATAATGTCATGAGCAACACCTTCAATACAAACCGGTTCAACTTCATAAAATTGCCCGGTTTCCTTCAATCCTTCATCATCCTGCAAACCATCACACACTCCGGTTTAATACAAATACCAAGACTGAAACCTTCTGGCTCGTTAGCAAGGACAGGGAATCCTTAGTTCTTACCACTATGAAATCATCTTTGGCACCTACAACAAGAACTTTTGTTGAATCTTTCACTGGTTTTGGAACCGGAAGTGATGCGTTTAGCTTCTTGAGATCAAACAGCGGCTTCCGTGAGCTCTCTTTCATCAGATCCTGGTAACTGAATCGAATAAAAAGGACAAAGAACTCATAAAGATGATTGAGATTTAGA
Source organism: Sisymbrium altissimum (assembly GCA_900406495.1). NCBI lineage: Eukaryota > Viridiplantae > Streptophyta > Magnoliopsida > Brassicales > Brassicaceae > Sisymbrium > Sisymbrium altissimum. The sequence goes on from OVBI01003353.1 coordinate 10,998, forward strand.
TTAAGATTCAAGGATACTTATGAGCTAGTTCATGGATATATACCGCTGCACAAGTTGATCATCCATGGTTGAAGAAAAGAATGTTTCCCGACAAAGAGGTATAGATGTCTGGAAACGCTTAGCAGCTAAACTGAGAGTGACCTGGTCAAGAACACACAACCAAGAACCAAAACTGTTGTATGACACAGGAACCATCCTTACAAGATCGAAGACAGGAAAAAGAGTTTTACCTTAAAAGCTGCTACGGGTTTAGAGAAGAGATAACGTAACACCAACCCGCTGAACAAGAAAGAGACTCTAGAGAGTTATATATATGAGCCAGAAGAAGAAAGCAAGAGCCAGTAGGTTGTGAGAGGTTTACCTATTACCCGAAGGTGGCACCGAGCAAACCAGGACAGCCCCTGAAAGTTCTGGAAATGCATTTGTCGTTCCTGGAACCGAAACCAGTTACAATGTAGACATTAATTAGGGCTGATCCAAAAAGCGCCACTCATTTCTATGAATTAGACTTTACCTAACGACTGTTTGTTAACGATATTTGCCAAGTAATATTGAACAATGAGCCCTCCAAAAGAATGACCAATAAGAACAGGAGGCGAAGAGCTAAGGTTTGATTCAATGAAGTCCGCAATATCACTTGCGTGCGTCTACTACACAATCAAGTTTAAAGACTTTACAAATCTTACTGAATAGGGTCGGAATATTTATCCAAGAAAGACAATGCACATTGTAATGAACAATCGAAATTCAAGTACCTGAAGTGTTCCAGCAACTGTTCCCAAAGGCTCATCACTTTCACCCTGAAGAGTTCAAAGATGACACATCACACACAGTGACACAGATCACTCTATCTTAACCAAGCATTTGCAGATTCATGTTCTTGATTGTATCAATAATATGTACTGAGAAAATTAGATTTCACCAACTCAATTTGCAGGCATTGCTTAGGAAATCTCTAAACTTTCAGCACAAGAAAGAAATTTCATGATTCAAGATTTAAGGTTTGTAATAGAGAAAAGGGCTTTACCTGACCTAATAAGCTAATAGCATAAGAATCAAACCCAGAAGAAGAGAAGAAAGGTAACCAAAGCTCAGCCCAACACCACGCTGCGTGGTAGCTTCCATGTACAAAAACCAATGGTGGATTCTCTTTCTCCCTTCTTCTCCTTATTCTTGTTTCGTCTTCTTCTTTTCTCTGCTCGATGACCTCCATTTTTAAACCAGAAGGGAGCTTGTGAAAAAGACGGTTCTGCCCCTTCTTAAGCTCATACGGAGTCGTTGTTCTAGGAGGAATTCTGAGAGCTGCCGTTGGCTTGAACGTCATTTTGAGCGAGGAAAGGCATGGGAGCAAGACTAGCGAAGAAGAAGCCATTCTTGCGAAGGTCGAGCTTCTCAGGAGAGAAGAGTTGTCACTCAACCAGACAAGAACTATCTATCGTTATCGTTACCGAACTTTTTTAATCTGAAGTTTTACTGTTTTACCCTCATCTTTTTTGGATAATTGCTTAAACCAGAATATTTAAACCCAAACCAAGCCATAACTTATTTATAAATCGATTAGTCTTCTAGGTAGACCATCTACAATGTAAATCTCTATTTTTATGAAATTATTTAATTAAACATTTATTAAATTAAATTAAACTAGATCATAAAAAACATAATAATATTTTTATTTAAAATTATCTTTAATTTCAGCATCTTATTATATAAAGTTGAATCTTCAAAATTAGTAATTAACAAGATTATGACAAGTGAGGATTTGATTATTTAGGATCTTGACATGTGTCATAATATAAAAATATAAAAATACTAATTTTAAAAAGTAAATTATAAAAGAATTAGATTTAAAGTAATTAAAAAAGTAATTTTCCTTTTAAAAAAATATATTAAAATAAAAAAAACGAATTTAAAATAATCAAAAAAGTAATTTTCCTTTTTAAAAAAATATTAATAATAAAAAAATGAAAAAATATAAAAGGAAGACAACAAAAAAGGATTTGAATAAATAAAAAGG